>JAJLSG010000251.1:0-78312 GCA_030567495.1 Ambrosiozyma neoplatypodis | reverse complement strand
TTCTAATTTTAAACTCCTTTCATGATTTTCATTGGGAGTTGTACAAGTTCTTTTACATTTCTGCATTATACCTGACCTTTCCAATGATGTATAAAAAGGACAGTTTTTCTCCTTTTCCTAACGTATTGATATGTCAAGAATATCAAGAATATTTTTTTTAGTATAGCTTTTTTACAGAGACAATCTAACTTATTTTAAAGTCATTATGAAATTATCAACTATCTTATCATTAGGATCAATTTTAGGAACTTCTTTAGGTGCTACAATTCCTACAACTACCACTACCTCAGATACAAACGGTCTCATTAGATTATGTGGTACAACTACCATTACATATACCAAAGCTACAACAACATGCTATAGTTATCAAATGGGTAAATTTGGTCCTTGGACATCTTTTTGCACTGATGCTTATGAAACTTCTGTTGATCCTTGTCCATATCTCCCTGATCCTCGTTTAACTGCATCTGGTACATATTATTGATATCTGTAATTGAGCTAACAAGGATTTCAATTGCTAATCTTTCTATATCTATATCTATTTTCTTTTTCTTATATTCTTTTTCTTTTTCTTTTAAAATTTTTAAATCATATTATCTATTATACCCAATTTGATTATTAAGAATGATTATGTTGTAGTTGATTGAAGTAATTCCTTTATTATTATTACGATTATGTATTTAAAATATGAGCCTGTAATCTACCTTAAAATAAACCTATTTATTTATTTATATTTTGATAATACTATGTACAAATTTTCTAAATTAAAAAACTCAAAGTTTAACAGTTAACCAACTTGATCAATGAATAACCTTTAATTTAAGTTTGTTTTTTTATCTTTTCTTAGATTCCCATATATCTTCACTACTACCTCTTTTTAGTTGATCCACTAGTTTCTTTTTGTAAAATTCTTGAATATTTCTTTCTTTAACTTCACCAGCATTTAATGAATTACTAAAACAAAAATCCATTTTATCAGATTGTTTAGAACACATTGTAAAATCACCAAATCTATAATAATTTCTAACTTGACCACCTATAGACATACACTCCATTAATTCATCCATAGCTGATAAACATGACATTTCTTTCTAAAAAAAAAAACACATACTCATATAAGAGTTATTTGTTAGTTAGTATTCAATTCAATTTAATTTCATAGATTTTCAAGATTTATCATACATACAGGAAAATGTTCCAATCCTAATGATTCAGCTCTAGCACTTGCTATATCTCTTAATGACATATTACTATTCGTTTTTTGTCTTTCTTTTTCTTTAGTTAATTCAGTTTTACCATATGCTGATTTAGATGTTAATGCTTCATTTAAAGCATTCGTTATTTCATTAAGTCCATCATCATTTGATTTAGACTCCGTTATTTCATCTTTCTTTTGATCTGTATCTTTATTATTTGACCAGAAATACATTTTTGAATAATATTTATAATATGTTGTTTGTTTGATGAGTTGTAATATCTTAAAGTAGTAGCTTAAAAGGTTGTTGATCGAAAGCTCAAGGAAGAAATCAATTTTCCAAATCTCCAAAAGTTGCACAGCCTTCAAATCTTAAAGATCAAATGGATATTACAAATTTTACAATAATTAAAAGTAGGCATAAATTCATTATATACACATGTATACACTTCTAAAAGTAACAGAAAACTATATATATCAGAGAAATATCAAACAAAAGAAAAAAAAAATGTAACGATAAAAGCAAAATTAAGCAACAGAAGAGAAATAAAATAAAAATAAATTAAAATAAATTATTTAGTTAGTTAATTAGCAGCATCTGATAATAAAGAAGTGTTTTCACCAGCATTACCATTTAAATTAAGACTACTACCAGAGGCACCATTAGGAGTTGGGGATAAATCAAATTCTTTTTTTGTTTCACCTTTAACTTCACTCATACCTAAATCCATAATTGCAATTTCCATCTTCTTTTGAATTTCTTCAGTTAATTTAGGAACATCTTCTTTAGTTAAGCCTTTAGTTTCAATTGGATCTAAAACTTTAATATTAATTGTACCAGAATTAAAATTTCTTAATTTTAATGAATAAACATTTGAAGTGTTTGAAACAACTACTGGAATAATTGGAATTTGAGCTTGAACAGCTAAATGGAAAGCACCTTTTTTAAATGGTAATAAGGTTGGAGTTGATGAATATGATCTTGTACCTTCTGGGAACATAAATAATGCACCTTTTCTTTGTTTCAAACCATTTAAAGCTCTATTTAAAGTATCAATTGATTTTTGTTTATTTGCTCTATCTAAGAAAAATGAACCAGATAAAGTCATGAACCAACCTAAGAAAGGAAGATATTGTAAAGTTCTTTTAGCTGTAACAAGACATCCAGAAGGGAAAACTTTACCTAACATATATATATCCATTTCAGATTGATGATTTGAAATTATAACAGCTGGTAATTGATCTAATAATTCAGGTCTATCAATTTTAATTTCAAGTCCCATAGTAAAACTTAAGATATAATAATAGAATCTAGCAGTACAATGTTGGGCGATATATCTTTTTCCTATCAATGATAATAAAATTGAAGCTAAGAAACCATATGTTGCACTTAGCAATAAACAGGTTAAAGCAACCAAACCTTTAGTGAAAAACTTAATGTTTTTAAGTATTTTTTGAACAAGTCCCATTTTCTCAGTAGGTTTAGCAGTATTTGGAAAGACGAACCAACTTAAGATGATACTTGTTGATATGACTATGATGGGTATTGTATAATCCATTTGAAAAAAGATGTTGGATCAAAAAAATAAAATATGTGTGTGTGGGCAAATTCGAGAGAGTATACTCAGTATACGTAAATTACACCGATATTGGAGAAATCAGGTCAGTAGAGTAAGAAGGTGTTAAGCAGTATAACCACAGTGGATTATGAAATCGACTAAATATATAAAAGAGGAACAAGTATGATAAAATCAGCTGAAGAAAAATGGATCATAGAGACTCATAATTAATTTGGTCTTGACTCTTGTTGCAAACTAGAAATTTATGTCTGAGTGTACTTTAAATTTCGGGGTTTATTTTGTTGGGCCATGGAGAGACTCTTGATTCTGTTTTACTGTTTATTAAATGTAGTTAATCAAATGATCTATATGTACAAGAAAAGAAACAAAATGCAATAAATATATGGAAAAAAAATATGAATAAACCAAAGTGATATATAAAACTTATCAAAAATTAACAACCAATTCATCATCTATACTACAAATAAGTTAAATCTTAGAAAAAATAACACATCATTTTCAATTTAACTAATTTCAACAATTAACATCATTATAAATACTATAATCTTTAGGATATCTTACATCTTTCTGTCTAATCTATTCAATTTCTTAGCTGTCTTTGCATTAGTCTTTGTTCTTTGACCTCTAACAGGCAATCCAATAGCATGTCTTAAACCAACATAAGAACCTGTATCTTTTTTCATTTGAATATTACCTCTAATTTGTGATAATAATTTAGACTCTATCGTCATATCAGATAATTCTTTTGTGATTGACATAGTTTGTTGTTCTGATAATTGATGCATTCTCATTGCTGGATAAAATCCTAATTTTGAACAAATTTCAGTGGCTTGTTTTAAACCAATACCATAAAATGTAGCTGCTAGACCATACTGTAAAAAACAAATATCATCATTTAGAATATTAAATAGTTAGTATCTATGATCTTTTTTAATTGATGATTCAACTTCAACTGGATAAATTTTTTAAATAGAACTTACGTTAATCTTGTATTTTCCTCTAATTGCTTTACCTAAGATATGGACAACCATTATGAATTATATTATATAGAAAATGTGTTTTATTGTAATATTTAAAGATCTTAAATTATAGTTTTTGGAGAAGTAAATGATTGAAAGTTGAAAATTCATGTGAGCGAAAATTAAAGGTGGTTACGCAGCCCTTTCAAATCTTCATTTACTTAAGGAGAACTACTTTTTACAAATTATTAAAGACTTTTAAAATATAAATATCAACATTGTTATGCGTAGAAAAAAATATAACCATAGAAAAGATAAAAAAAAAGTAATGATAAAGCAGTATAGGTATCACAGGGTATATTAGTGTTTGTTTATGGGTACATGTATTATCAAAATTTCATAGCTCTGTTAAACTCCAGATCAATCTCTAATCTCAAAATCAAAAGTAATCTGATCAATCCAATCATTGTAATAAAACTGGCAACTCCAATTGGAACAACAGCAAAAACTGTAATATTATATAAATCAACAGTTCTTCTAACTTTTTTCTTTTTATTTTTTGATTTATTATTATTTTTATTATTAGTTTCAAAATGAAGTACTGAATGAGGTGATAAATCTAATGGTGATTGTGAATTTTCTATATGTATACCATCAATTTCACTTAATGCATGTTCTTCACTTGATGTTATTGATTCACCTTTTTTATTCAATAAATGTTGATCTAAAGTTAAATTTGAAACAACAAAATTTTGTATGATATAAATTAATGTCATTACACAACTAATAACAATCCAAGTTGGTAAACAAAATTGATTTTCCTTATTATTGAATGTATAAATTAATAGTTCAACTAAAACGATGAAAAATAAAGACATACTCAACACTCTAACAATAACAGCTTGAACTGAATACATAACAATCCATCTAGCCATTAAACCATCTAACACTGAATAACTTAAAAATGCTGAAACAATACACCATATACCAGCTAAGAAAAATTCAGTTGCTTTAACGTTAGTTAAATTATTACCATCATAACCTGATGAACTATCAATACTTAACATTAAATACCAATTTTTCCATAATATATAAAGGTATTTACATAATGTAAATAATGAAATATCTCTAGACATTGAAACTAAAAAATGTTCTCTTGGTTTTAATCTTTTTAAACCCAATTCTTTTAGATGATTTCTTTGTTGACTTAAATCATTTGTTGCAGTTGATTGTGATCCAAACATTATAATTTGATCTTCAATACTTAATTCTTCATCAGCCAGAGTTGTTCTTGAATTAGTTCTTGATATATTAGAAATGAAACCTGAATGATTTCTATGTAATGAAATTCCATTAGCATTATTAACTATCGTTGCTGTGGGTATAGGAACTGTATTAGATCTATGAAAAAGAAAATTATTTGATAAAGTGTTTGCAAGACTTGAAGTTCTACCACTATTAGCACTTGACCTAAACGGTGAGCTTAAACTGGATCGACGGCGTTCATTTCTAGCTGTTGCATGTTGATTATAAGAAGGCAGGGATTCAAATTCTATTTCAGCTTCTGAATCAGTTGGAGGTGGATGATTTGCATATTCTGAATCATAATCATAATCATCCTCTTCGGGACTAGCTAGTGAGGTAATTGCAGCCATATTGAACTAGTGTTGTAGGATGAAGGAGGCCACGCTGTTGAAGAGGAAGGAGAATCAGGAACTGGAGGTGAACACATGTGAATAAGAGTTAAGCTTAAGCTAACCTTAATCCCCTTTAACGGTTCAGCTTAATTTTATTTCCAGGCTGTGCACCCATTGTTTGATCCACCAAATCAACCCTCAAGGATTACACGTACATATGCATGTACTCATTTTATTAAGCAAATTAACATTATTATAAAAGGGTGGTATAAAAAAATATGGAAATCAACAATAAAGTTATGGATACTAACTTAGAAGATGTGTAGAAAGGAGTAAGGATGAAATAAACAAAAATTTACAAATTCATAAAATATGCACAAATTTCAACAACCAACATAAATGAATGATTCTTAAACAAATAATAAACCAAAAATAAAATCATCAGAATATTAAAAGTAATTGAAGAAGGAAAGGTTGTAGTTGATATTCTAGCAGCCTTAGTTGCTGAAACAAATTTAAACAATTCAGGCTGCTTAACTATAAAGCCTCTAATTGAGCAGAGATTTCTTCTAATTCAGCTTGAGCAGCCTTGTATTTAACTTCCAATTCGTCAAATTTAGTTTCCAAATCATTTTTTTCAGCTTCTAATGAAGCAACCTTCTTTTCTAAAGTTTCAGCCTTAACATCAGTTTCTCTTAATTTACTAGTAGTTTCTTTTAAGTTTTTATCAGATGCTTCTAATTCTTCTTCTAATAAAGAATTCTTCTTGGTAAAGTTTTCATTAGAAGCTTTCAATTGATGAGAATCACCGGCAATTTTCTTATTTTCATCTAATTCGGATTCAGTCTTTTCTAATTGTTCTTCTAAAACTTGATTTCTTCTAGTCAAAGCTTGAATTTGATTATCTTTTTCTAAAGCTTCTTGTTCTAATTCTTTAATTTTAGATTGATGAGTATCAGCTTTTTCTTGCCATTCTTCAGCATCTAACTTTAATTTATTTAGTTTCTGTATTAACACAATTAATTAATTGAAATTGTAGTATGTTAGTAAAAAGTCAAAAGTAAAATCAAAAAGGCAAGGTTGCGAAACGTGTCTTCCCGAATGAACCTGGGGAGAAAACCAACACATATATAACAAGCAGCTAAGATAAATCAGTAGCAGCAATGATAAATAATACATACATCCTTTAACTTATCCATTGTGATTTATTGTAATTAATTATCTGAATATCTAGAATAGGACTGGAAGGAGGAAAAAGCAGTGATAGCTGGAAGTAAGTGTGTTTGTTTTTGTTTTATAGAGCGTGAGATCGAGATCATACGCCTTCTTACTAGCGAACGGTGAGACAGGGTAACCCAACATTTGTGCTGTCGTGGGTGTTAGAAAATGCTGGAATTGGGGAAGGATTCTAAAGAAAAGAACATTAATTCATGAAATTAAATCAAAGGATACAACAAAATCATAATACTATATAAATAGATAAATAAACAGTTTATTTAAAAGTAAGATAAATATATAGTTAATTTAGAAAACTATAAAAGGGAACGAGTAAATTAAATCAAGACAAAAATATGTTGAAAAAAAAATACAGTAAACTAAATTAAATATATTGAAATGAAGAAAAATAAAAAATAAAATGAAGAAAAAGAGAGAAGAATAAAGTTCAGAAAACACAAATTAAACAAAACAAACAAATTTAAATACAAAACAAAATAAAAAGCACCTTTAATAAATATAGAAGAGAAAAGAAATACCCTTAAATTAAAACCAAAATCACACAATAAACAATAAACAATAAACAATCTGGGAAATATATAATAAAGCAAAAAAATATGTAAAGAAAATATTAATAAAAGAAAGTAAAAGTGAAAGAAGATACAATCATCTTCTGAATCTTTTATTTGATTGATTATCTAAATTAGGATCATAAGAAAAATTTCTATGACCAAAATACCCACCATGGGCACGTCCACGTCCACCACCACCACTACCATGATGTCCATGATGATGAGGTTCATGGTGATGATCATGATGATGATCATGATTAGTATTATAATCATTCACTTCTTGTTTATGTGATATTTCAAAATCAGATAAATAGACAATTGTAGAATCATCAATTTGATCATCTAAATCATTAGATGAGATGTTATCACCCATATTTGAAGTTGATTTAGTCATACTTGTAGCAGAAGAACACAAACCAACAGTTGTTGAATTAGTTGATCTCATTGGTGATAATTCGTCAGTGCTTGATAATGAAGATGAATTCACACTACTTGATTTATTGCTATGATTACTATTTGTATGATTATGAGTATTGTTATTGTTATCTTGTATTGAATGAATTGAATTTGACGATGATTGTTGTTGAGGAGGAGGTTGTAAATAATGATTTGGTTGTAATGCTTGTTGTAACATTGATTGTTGTTGTTCAGACATTTCATTTAATTGAGGAAATTCCGATTCAAATTGAATTATTAAATCACCAAATGATATATTACTTGGATTATTTTTATCATAAATTGGCATACCATAACCTTTAACAATCTTTGTTTGAATTGGATTATTTAAATCACCTCTATTAACATAAATATTTATTATTTCATCATTAATATGTTTAAATTTAATTAAGCCACCACAAAGAGCTTTATATAATGGGATTTTAACGATTGAAAAAATATCATTGCCTTTTCTTTGGTACTGTGAACTATTGTTTTGTATCTTTTCTTGAACAGTTATTATTAAATCACCAGGAATAATATCAACTCCTTGATCAGCTTCATTTGGATAAACCATTTGATGACCAGGATATACACCAGATGGAATATTAACATCTATAACAGTTTTAGTATCAACTAATCGTGTACCTTTGCATATAGGACATATACATTCAGGTGGAATGAAACTACCAGTTCCGCTACATTTAGCACAACTCATTTGAACTTTTTCAAAATTGAAACCCAATCTTCTTTCTGATAATAAATTACCAGTACCAGCACAACTGTTACATTGAAAATAATCAGAACCACCCTTACCTGAGCATGCTTCACAAATGATTCTTTTTGATAAAGCTAATTTAGTTGATTTTCCAGTATAAAATTCTTTTAATGTTAAAGTCACAGTATCTAAAATATTTATACCTTTTGGTAATGTGCCATTGTTATTTTGAGGATTAACATTTCTTTGAACATTTCTATTACTAAATGGAAAATGACCAAAAAGCAAATTTGCAGCAGGAGAACGATCACAAAAGATACGATCAAATATATTACTAGCAGATTGAAATTCTTGAGCTATTATATCATTAGGATCAGAAGTAGTAAACATATTTAAAGTACATCTTTGTTGTTGATGCATATGTGATTGTGGAGGAGGTGGAGGTGGAGGTGGTGGATTATCTAAAGCATTTTCACCAAAATTATCATAGATTTTTCTTTTTTCTTGATTTGATAAAGTTTCATAAGCTTTTTTTAAATCTAAGAATCTCTTATTTAGTTCTAATTTAATTTGAGGATCATTTGTAATAATTTTATCAGGATGACATCTTAAAGCATTTGCCTTATAAGCTTTTTTAATTGATGAAGTGTCAGCACCAGGAGGCACATTTAATAAATCATAAAATCTTGTCTCTCTAACCATGAAGTAAATGTATTAAATTATATAAAAGGGTATGTGTTTTGTTTGTAGGGGAATATTGAAAGATTAAAATAATTAAAAAATGGAAGATAAGATAAGATGTTGTATTGATTTAAAGCTGAATGGAGGAGTTTTTTATTATAATTTTTACCTCTTTAAATATGAATCTAAGTTGTTTAGTAGAAAGTGATATCACTTGTAGGGTTTATACAAGATATTGGAGAGAGATAGGTATAACAAATATGAATAAGATATTTTTGAAAAAGTTATTAAATTAGTTTTTGTAGTTCCAGAATAAAACCATCTGAATCTGGGGATGAAAAGAGAAGAAATAACTTTTTGAGTTGAAGTAATGAGGTGGAGTATTTTGAATAACAGAAGCTGAGACTAACACTTCTTGAGGGAGAGATAGGGATAGAGATATACAGATGGTGATATAAGAACAGGAAGCAGGAAACAGGTCAAGAAATCAACCCAGACAGCTGAAGTGAAGTGTGCTCGCTCGAAGGTTCTCAACTTCTTAAATTAATCCGGTTTTTCTATGAGCTTCTATGGAATCTACGCACACCGCAACAACCTAAATTAACAAGCTGGGTTATTGGCCAGTTTGGTCAACTTGATGGAAGCCATGTCATCACCTGTTATAACTAGCTAGCACAGTCTTGAAGAAACATCCCCAGATTTAGAGATCCTAGCTCCTATCCTCTATCAACAGCAACGTTACCTATTAACACAAGCTTATTCTATCTTAATTATTGGTCTTTCCCAGTATTTTATTATATCCATTTCAATGTTTTATCTGAAACGGGTCCCACTTTCAAATATCAATTAAGGTGATCGATCAAGGACCCCTTTCAGTCCTTATATGCACAAGATCAGAAAATTTCCCCTTCTAGCCTTCAAAATTTAACTTTCTCAAAATATAATTCAGTTTATACCAAATGGAGTAATGAAAAATGAACTCTTTATTTTACTGATATTCTATTTCTTTTCATTCTCAAAAGATGATATATCGGTCGATCGATTCACTGATTTATTAGAAATATTAATTCTCATTTAATTTGAACATTCATATAGAAAAAATATACATGAAAGAAAATATCTATTCATATAAATGCATTACTGATTGATACAGTCAAAATTGGTAAGGGTTATCAACTTATCAAGTATCTACAAATTGATTTACTCTTCTCATCACTTTATTTTTCTTTAACGATTACTTCTGTTTTAATGGAATTTGGAAGTTTCACATTTCAGTCATCTTTAAACGAAATAACTGAATTTATATTCATATCAAGATAAATTAATATTAAAAAGAGTTGAAACTTGAGACTGTTGAGACTCAGTTGAGTGAGTGCTGGGCAGCTGAGACAACTCAATTTCCTAAAGATATTACGTTGAAAACCATTTTCTAACTATATAGAGATTTGAAATATTTCAATTAACTTGCCATAGGAAGCCTAATCTACATTATGGTCTATACCAATGAATACCATATACACTGTATCATATATGCTAAGTTATAGTCATTGATTCATTGCTCAAAATTTACTATTTTTGTTTAAATTTTCTTTTTGAATTATCTTTCTTTCTCTTCCATTTTTCAGTTATTTTTTTTCTTTTATCTTCAATTATAATTATTCAATATAGACTGAAATTAGTCCAACTTTTGCTCTTAATATTATTAATTCTCAACTTTTAACATCGATATCAAAAAAAAAAAAGACGAAGCTCTGAGAAGGTTCAAGGCTGTGCAATTTATTGATTTCCTAATTAAGAACTCAAAGGAACAAGATTGAAACTATAACATATATACTTCAGGATTCAAATTTATATATCGATCTATAGCTGATATTTACATATATAGGAAAAGGTGTTTCAGATTATTTAAATATAATCAAAAACAGCAATATATTACTACATATCTATTGTTATTAACTATTGTATACGATTCTTAATGCAGGGACATCAAATAAATCAAATTAAACATATATATATTCAGTATATAAAATAAAGTTAAAAGCCCACTTTTTTAACTATTTACTTCCTAGATTGCTTATGATTTTTGAATTTAAAAGAATAAAAGAAAGTCTAAAAGTTTCAATTAAAATATTATAATCATGAAAGTGTTTTCAATATTATCATCTCTTTCGGTTATTTCAAAGTTATCATTTGCAACTACTATTAATGAACAAAATTCACTAGGTTTTATTAAATTGAATGGTATTAAGAAAAGAGGTTCTTCTAATGATCATTATGGATTAGATGCTTCTAGACCAACTTTAATTAAAAGATCAACTTCTGATGGTACTTATGAAAGTGATTTATTTAATTATCAGACAATTTATCTTATTGATGTTTCTGTTGGTTCAGATGAACAAAATTTCACTTTAGTTGTTGATACAGCATCCTCTGATATGTGGGTTCTTTCTTCAAATAGTACAACTTGTTCAAGTTCAACAACTAACTCTAAACTTAAAAGAGAAGTTGAATCTAATGATAATTTAGATAAAAGAATGATGGTTATGGATTATGATGAAGAGGTTGATGATTGGAATTGGTTATCTAGTGGTGATGGATTTGCTTATTATATTGGAAGTTCAACTTATACTGAAACTTCAACCTCTACTGCTACTGCTACTGCTACTGATGCTGAATCTTCATCCAAATCTACTTCTGATTTTGATTGTTCCTCAGGTACTTTTGACTCTTCAACCTCTGATACTTTTCATGATAATAACACAGTCTTTTTGGTTGCTTATGCAGACGGAACGTCATCAACAGGTTCTTGGGGTTATGATAATGTTAGAATTCAAGGGGCTAATATTACGAATATGACCTTTGGAGTTGCTAGTGCAACCACTGGAGAGCATGGTGTTTTAGGAATTGGATATAGACGTGGTGAAAGTACTTTTAAAGGACTTACTGGTTATGTATATGATAATATTTTTGATAAGATGAAATCACAAGGCTTAATTATCAAGAAAACATTCTCCATCTACTTGACTGATATTTTTACTGGTGGTTCTAATCTTTTATTTGGCGGTGTTGACCATGCTAAATATACTGGATCACTTTCGTTGATTCCTCTTGTTAATCGTTATTATTATTTTCCTTTTAATTTGTTTTATCCAAGTCCACCTAAGTTTGAAGTTACATTAAACTCAATTACAGTTGGAAGTTTTGCTGAAAATTATCAAGTTCAAATTGGTTCTGGTAAAGGTCGTACATTATTGGATTCCGGTAGTACAATTGCGTACTTTCCTGATGCTATTCTTGAAAAACTCATTTCCGAGATACCTGTTAAATATAGTTTGAATGAAGGAAGTTATTTTATGGAATGTGAAAATTTTAATGATTATTTTATTACTTTTGATTTTCAAGGTGTTGCTTATTCTATTCCACTTTCATTTTTTGCGGTTGCAATATATACTGAATCAACAGGAAAATATGAACCATATTGTGCTTTAGGAGTTCTTCCTTCAGGTGATGATACATTTACTTTAGGTGATGTCTTCCTTAATAGTGTTTATACTGTTTATGATTTGGATTCCAATGTTATTGCAATGGCGCCTGCCAATTTAGTTTCAACAGATGAAGATATTGAAGCTATTACAAGTGGTATTCCTTCAGCTACAAAAGTTCCAAATTATAGTAGTACTTGGAAATTGTTTAATAAAATGACTACTATTGGTTCAGCTTCTACCGTTTCAGCTTCTCCTACCAATTTACCTAATACTCCAACTACTACTCTTACATTGGAATATAATTCTGCCACCTCTTCATCAGATTCTTCTTCTTCTTTAACTTCAAAATCTAATGTTACATCCTCTTCAACTTATTACAAAAGAGAAACTACAGAAACTTCTGAAAATGGAGCTACACATGTTTTAGCTATTAATGGGTTTGTTCTAGGAATCTTTGTTTCTATTGCTAATGTCTTAGTGAATTTGTAATAATATTCGTATTCAGTGAACTTATGTTGTTTTGTGTTTCCACCTTTAACTTTTTTCTATTTTAATTTTTATTTGTCTTAATATTATGTAATTTTTATTATTGTTTGTTGTTTTGTTATCCTGTTTTGAATTTTTATAGTCGTCATATTAAATTTGATTTTTTTTTCTAATGTCTTCCTATGTTATTAATCAAATTAATCGAAAAGCAAAACTTATTATTCGTTAATTCACAGCTATTACGTACTTGATTTCTGTTCTTACGTAAGCGAGCCGATTTTATTATTTTTTTTTTTTTTAAATTAATGAAGTTAATTAATTGTTTTTGTTTACTTTTAGATTTTTTCAATCCTAGTTTATCAATATATTATCTTTTATCGAATATGGAGACAGAAACTTCAAACTCTAACAACTGTATAATATGTCATATCAATGAATCAAAATACAATTGTCCACAATGTCTCCGAAAAACATGTTCATTAAATTGTTTTAATAGGCATAAATTACAATTTGAATGTTCAGGAAAATCAGACGTAACTTTAAAGAAAACAAAGTATAAACCTAAGACTCAAATTGAAGGTGCTGATGTTCAAAGAGACTATAATTTCCTAAGTAGAATGAATAGAGAAATGGAATTAGGAAAAAGAGATGTTCAAACAAATAAACTTTTAACTTCAAATGGTAACAAAAGGCAACGTAAAAACAACAATAATAATAATGGTCCAAACAATAAAAGAAGACAGATAGATGATGAATCAAACATTATAATTAAGAGAGGTGTGAAATTAAAACAATTATCAAATGGTATGTCTAGAAGGAAAAGTAACAGATCTGCTTTTGATCCAAAAAAGAAGAAGTTTATGTGGACTTTAGATTGGATTCTAATAGACGAAAATTTTAATATTCTTAATAGATTTACAAGTTTCAAGAACTCTGAAGAATCAAGAATAGACGATTTAATTCCTGTTAGAAGATTCAGTAAATTCTTAGAAGATGATGGTACTGATGATTTTAAAAAATTAAAAGAAATCGTGGAGAAAGAAAGTTATACAGAAGCTAAACAAATTGAAGATTCAATGAAGATTAATGATGACGAGAGTGATCAGGCACATGTATCTACTGTCGAAAATCAAAATAAAGCTAATGATTCATTTAGCAATATCATTGAGGAGCTACCTAATAATACACATGAAGCTAATCATGATAAACCAATTAATAAAGATACAACTGATACATCAAAATTAGTTTCTAAACATCCACCTAACTTTCATAAAAATTTATTAGCAAAATTAAAAGTTGAACTTCACTATTATTTAAAAACAGAAGATTTTAGAGATAAATTAATAGAAATTACCCCTGATATGCAATTAATGACGGCGATTAAAGATAAATTATTTATTGAGTATCCAAGTATTTACGTTTCACTTCATAATAATTTTGAAAATTTAAAGATAGTTCCATTTGGAGAGCGTTTAAGTTCAGATGATGAAACTTCTTCTTCTGATTCTGATAGTGATTCGGACTCTTCTTCTGATGACTCTGATAGTGATGATGATAGTTCAAATGATGAAGGTCCCGAAGAATCATCAACTAAAGCTCCAGAACATGAATTACAATCTACAGAAGTTGAGGTTCGTAAAGAGACCTCTACTGAAAAGCACGATTCTGATGATGACTATGATCCTGCAACTTTATTATAGAACCCAAAATCTGCATTAATGTATATTAGTTTTTATAGAGCTATAAAATATATTAAGTACATGTAAATTAAATCAATATACATCTAAGCTTGTAAATCAACTTCATAATCTTCTTTGATTGCAGCTAGATCTGCTAATAAATTTTCAGCAATTTTTCTAAGCTCATTAGAATCATCACTTTGTAAATCTGTTAAACCTTTAACTAAACCATCATTAAAAATTTCGACCAAAATTTTTCTTCTATTTGAAACGTCTTCAGAAGGAAACCCGTCGACATTAATCAGTGGATTACTATTAGTTTTGGAATTGTTATCTTTAGAGTGATTCAAATTTATGCTTATAGTAGTATTGTATAATTTCAAATTATCAAAAGGATTAGTTCTCTTGGGAATCATATAAGTAAAGGTTAATGGGTGAATTTGAACTTGACTATTAACAGAATCTTTATTTTCTTCTTCTTCTTCCACTTGTTCAAACTTTTCAGAAGGACATCCCAGAGTAATGATCTTCGTTAATGCTTTCAATTGAATTAATTTTCTTTCTTGTAACTTCTTAACATTTTTAGAATCAGAAAGTGATGCATTACTTGTAGTAACACTGAAACTAACAGATGTTGTACCCAATTTATTACCATCAATAGTCCAATCTAGTAATTGCATAAAATTTCTCAATAACTTTGCCCAGTTTGCTCGTATTATAGAATCAGTCAACTCTTCTGAACTTGAATCTAATAAAATATTTAAAAATCTTAAACTATCATTTCTTATAGGTTGAGCAATATGGGTCATTGCAGATAAAATAAATAGAATTATGGAGCCTTGATGTAACACTATAATAGATGGTTGCTTACCCGAAATTGTTTTCAATAATTCAATAAGTGCTTCCCTAACCATTTTTGATTGATCAAGTATCATTGGTTTCAATTTTGTTAATAATTCATCATATGGAAATTGTGTTTTAGAAGGTAAAGCTTTGATTTGATTTGTAATTTGAACAAGAACTTCTTTACGTGATGTATTTGAGTGATGCTTTAATAACGATAATTGCTTTTTGAATTCTTCATCTTTATTTAAATTTATCTGAAGTTGTTGCTTTAAATGGATACTTTTGGCTTTAAAAGAAGTATCTGTGAAATTTGCACCTTGAACGGGGGTTTTACCAACTTTCAATTTGGTTTTAACAAAATCTTTCTTTTTGTCTTGTCTCTTCTTTCTGGAACCCATGCTTAGTTTCGTTATGTGATGGTTTTTACCATAAACTAATAAACTTATGGATAATTATCACAATTTTTATTAGAAAAAAAAATCTACAAAAAAAAAAAAATTGCCGCGCCTTGATTTTTTTTTGTTTACATATAGATTTTAATTGATTTTAATTCATCTATTCTCTTTTCCTTGGTTTCACCAAAGCCATCAACATAATGAATTCATTTAGAAAGCTAACCATACATGAAGATGAAACAGGGCCAGAAGAAGTGCTATTGTCCAGACTTACCTTGAATGAAAATACTCTTAGCGGACGTTATGTTGAACAAGATTATCTAGAGTATAATGATTTGAATGATGTTTCCATGATTGATGCACCTTATGAAGAACAACAACCGAATCTTCAAATACAGAACTATACAAATGAACTAAATGATGTTCAAATGGATGATGCTCAAATGAATGATGTTTCCATGGATAATGAAATGATTCAGGAGTACCCAAGATTACAATCAAATTGTGATCAATCTCAACCACAACCATCACATAATACATCTAATCCAGCACCAAATATTCCCAATCTTATAGATTTGGATTTTGATAACAATCTGAAAGAATCAAATAGTTCAAAACTAGAGAATGTTTCCAAACTTTTACTTCATCCTTCTAAAACTGGAGTTAGATTAGCAACATCAACTATTAAGAGAGAAAAGACGCCTGAAATAGAAAAAACAGAAGATGAAATATGCTCCCATGAATCAAATGAAAATGCAACTTTGAGATTTAGAAATGGCAAATCCACCGATTCTTCTTATCAATCTAATTTATTAAAATATAATTCACCTGGGCCTTTACAAGAATACAATCAAAATAGATTTTCCAATTTTGTTGGTCAACACCCCATTGTAGTGAATAATAATTATTTTTTTGATCCTCTTAATCATCAACAACAAAATAATCAACAGCCTTATTATGATGAAGAAGATGAAGAAAGTTTGGCCTTATTAAGATCACAGAAACAAAAAATGAAGCTGGGTATATTACCACAACCCTGGAAACAGGAATCAACTCCAATATGGAAAACCCCTTATCTGGTTTCATCATATTTACAAATCATCATAAACACTTTTGCTACGCTTTACCTCTTACAAATTTTTTATTCTATAATTCAGGTAGTTAAGAGAGATGTGAATTATCAAATAGATAATCAAGTTAATGATGCATTATTTCAAATTGAAATGTGTCGTAGAGATTACAATGAAAATAATTGCCAACCCGGACAAGTTTTACCTGCTTTAAAAGATCAATGTTCTCAATGGAGAAATTGTATGACTAGAGATCCATTTACAGATGTTTCATATAGTTCATTGGGTGCCAATATTTTAGGTTCTTTATTCAATGCTTTGTTTGAGCCGATTGGTTATAAGAGTTTTGTATTTTTGATTTCATTTCTAGTAGCTTGTTATTTTGTCAATTTTAGCTGTGGGTTTGTTAGAGCTAAAACATATTATGGATTCAAAAAGAGCAGTGACTCAAGTGATAACGTTACCTCTGATTCTGATTTTAGTACTAACAAATTGTTAACTTTATGATCTTTTCTCTCATTTTTCATTTTACGTATATATTTAAAATTCTTTCTATGCATTTATAATTCCTATCATATATAATTTCGATTAATTATAAGTTGTAAATCATGTAATTAATTATATTAACAGTGAAATGATGATGATGAGCATTAGATCTACTTAGAGTCTAGACGTATACTACTGTTTATCAGAGTTAGTTCAGAGAAATTAAGGCTCCGATCAATCACATATATATATACAGTACAACATTAATTTATAATTGTCCGGTATATTCATTCTGTGTATATGTATATAGTCGAGAAAACCGGACAGGGAGCTTATGTTAATTGAAACTGTAGCATTGACCTGCATGCATGCTTATGCTAAAAATTAAGGAAACTGCTATATATCTTTCAATTTATGTTTAACAGTATACGTAATTATAGATAACTTTAGGTTACTCTAAAATATACATGTACATGTAAATATATCAATGTATATGATATATCTCTTTATTGCTGGATTAAATTGGCTGGATGTTGATGTATCGTAAATTAAGCTCTGAATATGAGTTTTTAATTAAGGCTATATAGAAGTGATAAAAATGTGACATATATACATGTACTTTCAATTCAGCTATAAGTGTACGTATAACTATACTATATACAATATGTTACTAGATGTATATACATGTATCAATTTTTCCCAAAAAGGGTTAAATTCAAGATGACCTAAACAACATACATCTAGGATGATCTAGCTTTTGTATTTTAATGAATTTGTAAATTTCATTCATTTGCTATAAAAACCAACCAGATAGTATTTATATGAGTTTGAGTTAGCTATAAATTTTGTATACCCGTTGGATCTGATTCCTAATAAATAATTTAATTAATTTACAAAAACGTCAAAACTAGCACTAAAATAGGAAAATACAGTCTAATGACCTCTTAGCGAAAACTTGAACCTCAGTGCCAAAAAACTCCTCAAAAGCTCAAATAAACCAGCCATCTGAGCTAAAATATCGGTATACAGTGTACATCATGTAGTTCATACAAGCCGGCGATAGTCTGAACAATAGCATACCTTTATTGACATGGTATGATATGACAGGTCTATTATAACATACTTCATGGTGATGTATTATGGCATGCTTTACTTTCATGGAGATGGAACCATGATCCCAAAATACTATAAAAGAGCATGCACTTCCTCTATTATCTTATTTTTGGGTCTCCAGTTTCTTCCCTTAATTCTTTTTCAGTCATTTAATTAACTACTTCAGCAAAAATATTAATGAGGTTACCAATATCTTCTTTATCCATAATTATTTCATCATTACTCCTTCAATCAGATGGGGCAGCTTTACCACTCGAAGAATGTTCAGTTAATTATCATACTGTTACTGAATTAGAATATGTTTATTATGAAAGTCCTTCTTATGTTGTCTCAACATCATCGATCACTGAAGGTACAATCTCTTCGTCAAGCCCACAAAAATATTTATTATCGGCTTCCTCTTCCTCTTCCTTGAAAGGATTAGTCACTGCTACTTTTTTTTCCCAGGATTTTTCTTCATCAGTTGTTTCAACTGCTATTTCAATTCCAGAATCACTTTCATCATCTACTTCAGATTTTCAAGTTAGTTCACCTGTTCTAAGTTCATCTAGTGTCCCATCAACAACTGTTTTAATTTCAACAATCTCTTCATCTTCCACTACTTCTCCATCTACTACCTCTAGTTCGTCATCTACTAATTCTAGTTTGTCAACTAGTTCTTCAACTTCATCTTCTACCTCCAGTTCTTCAACTTCATCTTCTACCTCTAGTTCCTTAACTTCATCATCATCATCTTATTCTTCTTTAACATTATCTACTACTTCCTCCACTACTACTTCTTCATCATCTACTTTACCTACTACATCTTCTTCTACTACTTCCTCTACTTCCTCTACTACTTCCTCTACTTCCTCTACTGCTTCTACTGCTTCCTCTAATACTTCCTCTTCTACTACTTCCTCTTCTACTACTTCCTCTTCTACTACTTCTTCATCTACTTCTAGTTCTTTAACTACTTCTTCATCTTCATCTTCATCTTCATCTTCTAGTTTATCTTCGACTACTACCTCATCTTCTACCACTTCTTCATCTTCTACCACTTCTTCATCTTCTACCACCCAAACATCCCCAACATCCACCTCTTCAACAACAACAAGTTCTTCTACCTCAACTTCATCCTCCTCTACTTCCACTTTTTTTACAGCTGCTTCAACTTCAAGTAGTTTTGATTTTGAGCAAGTTTATTTAGATAAACATAATTACTATAGATCACTTCATGAAGACACACCAGATCTGACATGGGATTCAGGATTAGCTGCTGTTGCCCAAAGTTATGTAGACGAATATACATGTAATGGCCAATTATCACATTCAGGTAATAGTTATAATGGCGAAGGTGTCGGAGAAAATTTAGCTTATGGTTACTCTTTTCAAAGTGCAGGTGCAGTTACTGCTTGGTATAATGAGATTGAATATTATAATTTTGATGATCCAGGTTATAGTGAAGATACAGGTCACTTTACTCAACTGGTTTGGAAAGATTCAACCATTTTAGGTTGTGCTTATAAAAACTGTGGATCTCCTTATGGTTATTATGTTGTTTGTAATTATCAAGAGCAAGGTAACTTAATTCTATCTACTGATCCTGCATATTTCTTCATTGAAGATGTTATGCCTTTGAAGGACTGATTTCGGCTCTTCAACAATTCCCAATTATTTTTGTCATTCGTTTTAGTTTAATGGGTTCCTTTTTTTCTTTTACTTTTTGTATATCCTGTACTTTATATAGTTGTGTATTTTTAATATGATAAAATCGTATTTCTCGTGTTCTAAACATAAAATAAAAAAATAAATAATGAAAAAGAAGTCTATATATGAAAGGTCGATAAAAACCATTAAGAAGCTACAGTAAATCTGTTATTGTTCGGGGAAGTCCTCCTATACTATCAATCTTTTTAATATCAGCCAATTTAGTTTTGGTTTGACCAGATTTTGGAACTAAATATATAGTGATAGGTAATAATGATTTAATTCTATTCAATTTTAGAAGTTTTGGGGGCATTTCTTCTAGAAACAATTCAATTCTTAAATCATGATATTTCTTAGTTAATTTCACATCTTTTTCAACTATTAAATCAGTTAATTTATAGAAATTAATTTCTGATAATGTTCTTGGTAATGTATTTAATCTTATGAGATAAACTGTTTCTTTCCCATTAAGATGATTTCTCAAAATATTATCTTCTCGAAGTCTAAACTTTAAAACGGTTATACAACTTTCAGAAAAATCAAAATTTGTTATATCAATATCTTGGTAAGTTCCTTCAAGAATAGTTATAGCTTTCAAAGTATTTGGAATAAAAAATGTTGGTACATCCCAAATTAAAGTAGAATACCTTATTGAAATTTCCTGGCATTTTTGGGGTATATTATTATTCAACCAATCAACGGATATCATGCATGAATCTAGCATCAACTCTCTTAATTTATATAATCCATTAATATCACCAACTGTTCCATTATTTAATTCAAAATCACCAGAAATCACTATAGTTACCAAATTAATCATTTTAGGAATAAATTTTAAATCCCCAGAAGGTTTAACAGGAGGCAACAGAATTAAACACAGATCATTAAAATCTTCTGGATCATGTTGTATAGTAACAAATTCATTTAACTTATCTAAATATGAATTACCACCCACCACATTCATTAAACTGAATAAAATGAAACGTTTATTTAAAAGTACATGATCTGGAACATAATTTATTTCTGAATTGATTGTATCAACAGCTGAACTACCAAAAAAATTCTCAGTTGAACTATAAAAACTTAAAGGTAGATGTAGTTGAATCTCATGTTCTAATTGTTTTAGAATAGCCCAAACTTGCTGAGTTTTAAGATGATTAGTTAACGGTAAAGTTAATTCTTTTAATCCCGGTAAAATAGAAAGAAAAACGTTGAGATCCAAAGCTGATTCATTTTCAACTGATAGATCAGTAACTTTGGTTAGAGAGCTTGGATCTAGTTTATTTATTATTGATAGAGGAATTTCATTAGCAGCCCATATGAATTTAGTTTTTTGAAACAAGAGGGTACAATCTTCATCATTAATTGAATTACAATCAAATACTTTCAAAGTTTTAATTGAAATAATATCATGTTTAATATAATATTTTAATAGAGCATATTCAGGAGAATCAAATTTGATCACATCATATTCATTAAATCCACCAAAAAAGATTTTGCCATCTGATACCAATAACTCATTGAATGATGTATTAAGTAAAGGTCTCAGTTCCTCGTATTGTACAAAATCTAATAGTTGTAATTGATAAAATCTCCAAAAGGCATGCTTAAATATCTTGCAATTAAGCTCATAGGGAAGAGAGGCGTTTATACAGAGAAACTTCTGTAAATTCCAGATATCCTCTGGGTCCATGCTATTGATTTGTTTTGAAGTGGTGATGATGCTAGTAATGGTGGTAGAGAGTCCTATACAGCAAAATCATACCCAGAAAGTCAACGTTAACTTCGTAAGGTTCAATTGATAAATTTACGTACGTAAGTTCAGAGCGCAAGCACAGCCTTGCACCGCCCTGGGCCTGAGAGTTAACTCGGTTAACTCAATTAACTGAAGGAATTTAAAAAAACATAACAATATCTAAAAAATAAGAAAATATATGACCAAATAATAAACAAAGAACCATAGCATCAAACAAACCCAGTTTGAGACACAGAAATATAAAAACACAAAAAAAAACATGCAAATTAAACAAATGAAAAAGTAAAAGTTAGAAATCAAATAAAGCTCTATATCAAAGCCAATTAAATTAATTCAAAAAAAATTCAAGCATACTGAACAGCCAGCTCTAAGTCGTCAGCATTCAAAATATCAGAACCCATCTCAACAATTTGTAACCAAATTTTCGTCATTTGAGTTTTTGGAAAAGTGGGAGTATCCCATATTCTAGATTTTAAACCTAATGCATGGGCTTCATTGATTAAACCTTGTAATTTATTGTAATGATATTGATTTAATCCATCGGTTGAAAACATACCACCAACTGAACCAATTAATAAGTTCATTGAAGCTGAAGCATAAGGTGAAACTTCAGGTGTAAATGTTGAATTTAAATGACCTAATGGAGCATCAAAAAATAAATCTCTTTTAGATTCACCTAAAACCTTATGCAATGGTGTATTACCTGATCCAATAACAGTAACTAAACCTTCTTTTAAAGTATTTGTTTCTTGATTAAAAGTAGTTAACCAACCTCTTGATCTTAATGGCTCCAATGCTTGATAAATTTCATCATATGTTCTATCACCTTCTGTTTTAAAATCAATCAATAAATATAATGGTTGTTTAGGATGTTCTTTAAAAATGCCAACATCCTCATCATTTTCTTCTCCGTTACTAGTCAGTCTATTTCTTTCATCTAGAATATTATAAATTGGATCGATATATAAAGATTGTAAGGTTCTATCTGGTCTTAATTCTAGTATATTATGACCAACATAAAGAAGTTCATCACCTAACATTTTATTGAATGACCAAACATCAGCTTCAACCGAAGGAATACCTAAATTTAAAGCAGTAAACAGAGGATCTTTTCTCCAATAATCATTATGCGAATGAATTGAATGAATTGTAGTTGGATTTTTGTTGAATCTTTCATCTACATTAGCAACAGTAACCGATTTTTCCTGTTGTTGGATTAAAACGGTTTGTTCTAGTAATAAAGGAATAGCTAAACAGTTAGCTGAAAGTAATAAAAACAGAGCAAGTAAGGATGGTAATATCATTGTTATTGATTTATTCAAATTTTGTAAGCCAGTTGTGATTAGATTAATTCAGAATGTTAAATGAGTTATTAGGAAATGTATAAATACCAGTTGATTGTAATTAACCTAAACTTCTATAGCTATATATGTAAAATATAATTATAAAGGGGGATCAAAGGGTAAAGGGATGTAATTAATTAAGTGCACGTTTTGATGAGAAGATATAAGTTAAATTAATTAGCAGCTAAGGACAATTTGTGTAATTTCAGATTATATATAGCTATATATGTTTTGAAAGACTTGATATGAAACTTCTCTATAGAGTATAGTATATGACTGGACTTGTAAACTAGATTGAAAGAAGAGCTCAATTATTGAAAGCTATAGCTAAAAGTTAAAGGACGATGTGTTGCATGCATGTGGTGGCGGTTTTTATTTAAAAAAGTTGATTTTTGATAAGGTTTACGGCTCGCTGAAACGAGGGAAACGATCAGATCGAATGAATTCATACGGTAAGAATTCAGATTGAAATTCATTGAAATTTAACTTAATTATGAATCATTAAATATTAAGAAAAAAGTATCGAAACTAAATCTAAGTATGTATATATAAAAAACCGAAAGAAAGTGAAAGTAAAGAGTAGGAGCGGTAATGTAAACGTAAACGAATGAGTAAAAGAAGAATTGAAAGAATGGTAGACGTAAAGAAATTTAAAAGTACAAAAAAAAATTAAAAGAATTAATCATTAAGCATAATGAACAGCTAATTCCAAATTATCAGCATTTAAGAAATCTGATCCCATTTCCAGAATTTGTTCCCAGATATTTGTTATTTTCTTTTGAAAGAAACCATTTGGAACATCCCAAAGTCTAGTCTTTAAACCCTTTGAATGAGCATCTTCGATGAAGAATTCCAATTCATCATATTGTTCTTGATTTAAACCATCAATAGTCCAATAAGATCCAATTTTACCAACTAGTTTTTTTATTGAAGCTGAAGCGAATGGAGAAACATCTGGTGTAAATCTATCATTTAGAAATCCTAAGGGAGCATCAAAAAATATATCTCTTTTAGATTCAGCTAAAACTCTATCCAAAGGAACATTACCTGAACCAATAACAGTAACTAATCCTGGTTTCATGATTTTAGTTTTTTGATCAAATGTAGTTAACCAACCTTTAGCTCTTAGTGGTTCCAATGCTTTAAAAACTTCATCATAAGTTGAATTACCTTCAGTTTTGAAATCTATCCAGAGATACAAAGTTTGATTTGGGTTATTTTCAAAGATACCAACACCTTGTAAAGATGAATTGTTTGTATTATAATTATGTTCTTCAGTAACATTGGATGTAGTTGGGTTTCTTGAATCCAACAGTTCATAAATTGGATCAATGTATAACGACTGTAGAGTTCTTAAACCATTCAATAACAATAATTTATGTCCAACATAAATTGTAGGATCACCTATATCTTTTTTAAATGACCAAACATCAGCTTCAACTGAAGGAATACCCAATTCTAAAGCGGAAAATAAAGGTTGTAATCTCCAATAATCATTATGAGAATGTATATTATGTAGTACTTTTTGTTTAAAATCGGAATAATCTTGATCGATTAATGATGGACCAAAGTTTTTATGATTTGAGCTAAGTAAGAAAGGAACTTGAACAAAGGGGTAATCTGTTATAGGTAGCGCTTCGCAAATAGTTGAATATATAAGGAACGGTATGTAAATAAAGGATAACTTCATTGGTTGTTTTTGGTTGTAAAAATAAAGCTTTGGTGAAGTATATAGAGATATTGATTCAACCAGATTAGATGTAATTGATGTTGTAATTATGGATTGAAATATGAAAAGGAATGTTGTAGCCTTTAAATAGATAGTTATATTGAGATAAAGATATGTAATTTCAAATAGAATGCACCCACGTGAAATTAAATGTAATTGGCCTGGTTAATAATTAAAAAGAAAAATATATGAAAACTGGGCTCTATCAAGATTCAAGACAATTTGATATGGCCACAGAAATATTTGACAGGTCGTATAGGGTTTGAAAATTGAGGTAAATTATAAGGAACGTGGTAGCTTTATAAAGTAGTGTATTTAAAGATATGCAATTAATCAAGGCATATAATTAATTAACGTTATCAAGGATCGATATTATTAATTTACCAGAATCAACACATATATCGACTATAATTAATTAAAGAGATTGAAAGAAAGTGGAAACACTTTAGTATTTATACACCAACTAATTAACGTGGTAGAGCGTATATGAGTGACTTGGATAATTATACGGTTTGTACGGAAGCTCTCCTATATAGATCGATCGATTAAAATATATGCTCCCTTTAAATTATGCATGAGCCTTAGTTTCTCCGTGACTCAGAGCCCAAAATCTTAATAACCGGATAAGGTCCGGATTTAAATCGCTCGCAGGAGCATATGCGCCGCAGATAGTGTTTGCGGCGAGCCCGAATATTATACATGTATAGATTTTATTCCCTTATAATTTATACACTGTTACAGTGCTACACAGTCAATCAAACGTGGACTTTAATTGACCAACTCTATAAAGATTTCATTAAATCAGCAAGTAGTAATAATTAAGTGACCAATACATTTGCGCTCTTGCATGAAAAAGGCAGAGTCTTATAATAATAATTTCTAACTCGTTCCGAGATAATATATATCGGAACTTCGGACTCTTCCTTCTGAGTCCTGCTCCCAATTAAAAGAATTTAATTTATAATCAATTTTTACATTTGTCATCTTATACGACTAGTTAATTTGTTAATTCATTGTATAGAATCAGCACAATTAAAGTGTTATCCAATTCTTTATTCAATGATTATAAAATAACAAAACTGTCCTACTAGTTTTTCGTTGATAAAGCTAACCAAACCAGCTATATAGACTTGGGAATTAAGTTTCCTATATATAAAGCTGAAATTTATACCCATAATTAATATTTAACATATCGACTATATATAACTAACAACTTTTAAAACGGCTTCAACAGAAAAGACTTTGAAAAGCACTCAGAATTCCAAGGAGTAGTTTTTGGAAATATTCGGGTTATCCGGAGAACATCAGACTTTTTTAATGTTCCTTAGATTTTCAAACGATTTTAAATGATCAATTTAAGCTATATACATGTAGTACAATAAGATCTTAATCGATTTCAAAAAGAAAAGGAATCGATCTTATATATAAAAAGAAAGTGCAAATTCATCAAATATGTTTTTCAAGAGAAAAGAAAAGGTTTCGGAATTAATGAACCTCATTATAGCCCCACATATTCGTCGGGGGCTTAAAATGTAGATTCATGTACATGTAGCTCATATTATATTAATTCATATTAATTGATCAAAATTATAGACTAAATATTAAGTTGAAATAGATACACACGTACAGATATAATTAGGATTCTAAATTTATTTTGAAATGAAAACTAAAAGCACAGCATTAAAATCAAAGATAAAAAACACAAAGACTAAAGAAAAATAATAATGAAATAATCAAAAAAAGTAATAATAATAAAACGAACAAGAAATTTAAAACAATTTTATTTTGTAAATATATTTGATATCAAAAAATTAAAGACCAGCTGCTTGTTCTAAATCATCAGCATTTAAGAAATCAGAACCTAAATCAATTAATTGTTCCCAAATTGCTAATTTCTTTTTAATAGTCCATAATGGAGCTTCCCAAATTCTAGTTAATAAACCTTGTTCATGTGCTTTATCAACAGCAAGTTTGACTGTAGCAATTTGATCATCAGTCAAACCTGTTTGAGCAAATTCAGCTTCAGTTTCACCTAAAAGTTTATTTAATGAACCTGATGCAATTGGAGATAAACCAGGAGTAATATCACTAGTTAAATTAACTAATGGACCATCGAAGAAGAAATCTCTATTTGATAAAGCTTGAACTCTTTCTTGTGGAGTATTACCTGTACCTATAACTGTAACTGGACCATATTGAAGTTCACCTGATGTTTCATTGAAAAAAGTTAAATAACCTTCATCTCTCAATTTTTGGAAAGATTCATAAACTGGATCAAAAGTTGAATTACCTTCTGTTTTAAAATCAATGAAGAAATATAATGTTGCAGTTGAATCCATTTCAAAAACACCAGATGGAGAAGTTCTATCATCTAAACTAGAATCTAATTCACGTTGAACATTTTTCAGTTCCAAAATATCATATAATGGATCAAGATACAACGATTGTAATGTTCTTATACCAGTTAAACTAACAAAATTATGACCAACATAAATATTATCATCACCTTCATAAACCCAAACATCCGCTTCAACAGATTGAACACCATATGATAAAGCAGTTAATAAAGGTGTTTCACGCCAATAATCATTATGTGAATGTATTTGTTTAACAGGTTTTTCATTAGTAATAGTGGATAGTCTTTCAATATCATATAATGATGGTTTCAGAACTGGATCAAAATGTAATGGAGCAGCAGTTGCTGATGTAATAACAGCCAGTAATGATAACAGGATGACCTTTGGAGTTAATAACATTGTCTTTTTTTTTCTAGTAGAAAGTTCTCAGTTTGTTTGTTTCTATATGATCATTAATAAAGTGGGTTGAAATTGTAAATGGAATGGATTTATGTATGTCTTTATATAGTGTTGATTCTGCTGATTCTGTTGAACAATTAAGTAGTACGTTGTAGTTGATCAATTTGGTTTCTTTGTTCTCGGTCTCGGCGATACGTAAAAGGTATTTGATAATTTGAGAAAGAGCACGTTCTTATTCTTTGAGCATTGTTTTAACTATAATATCATTGATCAAGTTAAAAAAAAAGAGGTTAAATTTACTTAAAGGGTAATTTTCATTATACTTTTAGTTACGTACAATTAATTGGGAAATGTTGAAAGCCAGGAACAGGGATACCAAGAAGAACCCTGCATATAAAATCCGACTTAATCATATAATATTATATAATGAAATTAATAATTAACAATATTAGTATACAAGCAAAGCACATGTTCGTAATTTGTATATCCAATTAAACCAAAAAAGGAAAAAGATCATTATCTTATTTGATTGGATATCAAAACAATTTATAAGAGGGTTTTCAACATAAATACAATGTAAAGAGGGGGAAAAGAAATAATGTAAAAGTAAAACGGAGAACTATAACAATAATAAAAAATTAATAATTAATGTAAATCTAGCAATGGCACAAGTTCAATTAAATCAACTATAGTTTGAATCGGAATTTAAAAATTAAGAAAAAAAAAACATGTATATTAACGTAAGAAGTAATTATGTTTACCAGAAGTGGATCTTGAATCACCTTCACCTGAAGCTTTAAAGTCCCATTCTAATTCGATATCTAATTCTCTATTGTTAAATTGATTTGGTCTTGATGCTAAAGAACCTGAAATGATTTCACCTCTTTTAACATCTAACACTTCATCTAAATAGAAAACAGTTTGTTTCCAATGAGTATACTGAGCATGAGGACCAGTTGAAAAAACAACCTTGTTACTTTCTTTATCATATGGAAATTCAATATCAAACCAAGATAAAACAGCATGAACTAATTCATCTTTAGTGGCTCTTAATTTAAAGTTTCTATGGAAAGCCAAATCTTCAATTGTAACAGTATTTAAATCAAATTCAATTAAATTATAATGACTAGTGACAACAGCTTTATTTTCAACAGTATCAACTAATGGTTCAGCCATAGCAATTTTAACAAATGGTGAATAATCAAAACCATATAATTCTTGAGGATTTTCCCAGAAATGAATTTTATCTTGTTTATAATCAGCATCTTCAATCATAGCGATTTTAATACTGGCTTTATCAGGGAAGATCAAACCACCTTTCTTTAAATATCTATCTCTTGCAACTAAAACAGTATCTAACATGGATTCATATAATAAGAAATAACCCATCCATTCACTAATAATGACATCAACTTCAGGGTATGGTAATTTAACATCTTCTAATTTACCTTTTAATAAAGTAATTTTATGTGAAAAGCCATTTAAATCGACAACTTTTTGAGCCATTTCAATGATATTAGACATATCAACAGCAATAACATGTTTAGCACCTGCTTGAGCAGCAAACATAGACAAGACACCAGTACCACAGCCAACATCTAAGACGATTTTATCTTTAAATAAGTCTTTATTTTTCATAATAGCAGATCTATAAGATAATGTTCTAACTCTATCTTTTAACATTTCTTCATGGATACCAAAATGATCATAAGATGAGAAATAATGTTGTTCAGAAAAAGGTAGAGACTTCTTGTCTGTGGCATACTCGGAGGCAGAACTGTTATTGGACATGTTAAAACTGAAGTTATATCAATCTATAAGATTTTCAGTTAATTGATTATGTGTGATAATAACTTTTAAAAGAGGAAATGTAGTTGAAAAATTGAAAAAAAAGTTAAAAAAGCAAAAAAGAAAATGAAAATTTTAAAAAACGAGCGCCAGCTCAGCTGCACAGCCCGGTTTTCAGATTTTAGATCTGAGAACTCAGAACAGTGAGAAGAGAAGAGAAGAGACCAGCATTAAGGAAGATGTTAGATGAAATTATAAAATAGTTGACATCACTGTATTAATATATGTTGAATAGTCCAAGCCTATACTGAAATCAATATGATCTCTGGTATATACCTATATATTCTTGTACTCTGGATTAATTAATGGATAAACTCTTCTATTTATATCTGGGGCCTTCTGGGCGCGTATTTGCAATCAATTTCACATATATCAGCCTTGATTCAAATCAGTTACCTATACTCTTCATCTTCAAGCTGTACTCTGACTTCCACAGATGCATTCTCCGTATTTGTCGGTACAGGCTCCAAAGTCTAAGGCATCCGATGGCTCTGACCACTCTCACTCTCAGTCTCAGAACCAACCTGGAATGGCTCAGATGGCTGCCTCTTTAATGTTCAAAAAATCAGAATTACAGCAACAACAACAAATACAACAACAACAACAAAGATCAAACTATATCAAAGCTACAACTTCAACTGTAATGTCAAGAACATCTACATCTTCAAGAGCATCTTCTGCTTCAAGTGATTTGAAAAGACCCAATATGGTAAGAAGTCCCTCTTCTAGATCATCAATTTATCATCCTTCTACTAGCTCTTACTCTTCTTCATCCCTTCCTCATCCACCAGCTAGTTCAAGACAACATTCTTCAGCTCCTAGAGTAACCATCGATTCGGTTTCACATGGTCATAGAAGAACAAATTCTGTTCCAAATACACCTAGAAAATCCATTGATACTGTTAATGGTTATTTTGATATTAAAAAAAGTACTACATGTAGTGCAAATGAACAAGACACAACAACAACAACGACAACAACAACAAATTATTCATTAACTACAACACAACAACATCCAAAACTACATGCTAAAATAGGACTAGGAATTTCTAATTCAAAAAATAAAAAAACAACATGGGATGATATTAACAAATCAAGTTCCTCAGTGGCACTGGCTGCTGCTGCAAAAGTGGCCAAATCAAGGCCTTCATCAATGATTTCAACAATTCCTTCTTCTGATACTTTACATCGTCCTCCTCCTACCGTATATTTAAAAAGTCCTAGATATTCCATGAGTAATGGCTCATCATCTTCATTAGGAAAATCAACAACTTCTCTACCACCCGTTATACGGCAAGAAGCCTCTATGAATACAGACTCGAAACAAAAACATGTATATCAACAACAACCAGAGCGTCTACAACAACAACAACAACAACAACAACATCAAGCTCTATTAAAAATCCCAGATTTTAGTCTGATACCTTCAACTCCTGATCACAGAGATGGACATGGCTTACTTACTGAACAACCTCCATTGAGTCCTTTAATGAGTTCAGGCTCTAATATTTTATCCCCAGATCCAGATTTGCCTCCACCTAGTCCAATGTTATTAACTTCCCCTTATGCCACTGGTATATGTCATTCAGGTTCAACTTTTAGTTTTAATTCTTCACTGCCTCCTGTTTCTGAAGATGACCATTATGATCAAGATATAAATGATATTTACGAAGGTTATGCTCAACCAGAAGATGATGAATTTTATTATCCAGTTAGATCTCCTTTTGTTTATGAAAGTTTTGATAGACTTTCATCAACTTCTTCTTTTTCATCTGTCGATGAACCAACTCATCAATCTATTCCAAATCAAACATCTTTATTAACAACAACCACCGCACCAGTTGCTGAATCAATTCATAATTCAATCAGACCAGTTGAAACACAATCAACTTATATTAGTGGTGGCACTTTAACAAGAAGAAAACCTCCTCCATTAGCTTCAAGTATAGATTCATCTATTTCAAATACTAATAATTTTGATCCTGATAAAACTGCAACAACGATAAAAACAGCTCACTCAATTGATTCTAATTCAAGTAAATTAAGTTCTGCTAAGAAACTTTTAAGAAAGCCTCCACCAACTCCATCTACACTGATTACAACTTCAACTGAACTTATTGATATCCCTGAGCCTAGAGAGTTTTCATTTGATAATCCAGAGCATTGCATTAAAACTCCAATAACTTCAGAAAGAGAAATTTCATTCAGTGAATTCAGTGATAGGGAATCTACAGTTCCTGGTGATAAAGAAGAACAAGTTCCTAACTATACAATAAGTAAAACTAAAGCATCAACTCAACAGCAACATCATCATCATAGACATACATCTCAACAAATATCAAAACTGTTAAAACTGCCAAATAAAAGTTCTACTCATCAAGTTAGTGGATCAATGGGTATATTAACAAGTCCAATCATCAATGAAAGACAACCTCCACAATTAAAATTCAGAAAAACAATGAGAAAAGATGGTCAAAGAAAGAAACTTTCAAAAACAGAATTTAATGAATCTAAACCTTGGAAAAATCATATTAATTCAAGTGTATTAAGTGCTGAAGAAAGAAAAAGATATGAAGGTGTATGGGCAGCAAATAGAGGTAGTTATATCAAATCCAATTATATTTATAACAATAACAATAATGATAGTATGTATTATAGTGGTTCAACAGCCAGTTCTACTGCAACTACACCAACAACACCATTACTTAGTATGGATGATCCAAAGAGTGAATTAGTTCATGGATTAGTAGTTAGAGAAATTTGGAAAAGATCAAAATTAGATGATGAAATATTATCCAAAATCTGGACTTTATTAAAACAATCAAAATCTGAAGATGATGACGATGATGGAAATTTAAATAAAGTTGAATTTATTATTGGATTATGGTTAATTGATCAATGTCTTTATGGTAAGAAATTACCTATTACAATTAATGATGCTGTATGGATCAGTGGAATTGAATATTACTCTACTGGTGTTTCCAATGATATAGCAGTTGGAGTTTCTAGTGTTAGTGGTTCTACTAGAGCTAAAAAAAGAGATAAATTAAAGAAGTTTAGAAAAGGTTGATTTTACTTTTCTTTTGATTTTTGTTATCAAAGTCTTGGGTGTTATTATTGCTTGTTTTATTTTCTAATTGAATTTTTCTTTTATTTATTTATTATTATTATTATTATTAAATTTTTTCATGTTATGTTATGATTTTTTTCTTTAAATTTTGTTTAATTTTGCATTATTTTTTAAGGGTTATTGTGTGTTAATTTCTAAAATATTTTGGTTGTGTTTTATCAATCTTTCTTTTAATTTTTTTTATAGTGTTGTTATAACAATTTACTAATTAATATTTTTAAATAATTAGTTAATCTTTTATTCTTTTTTTCTTTTTTTCATTCCTTTCTTTCACTTTCATTTTAATTTTACTTTTTTCAATTTTGTTTTTGGGATGTTTTTATATAACTTACCATACTTATTCATTCTTTATTATATAGTTCTTTTTTTCTTTTGTTTTGATGTTTGCATTATTTATTCTTTTATACTTTTACATGTACTAAAGTTTTTTTTTGATTTTATTTACATGTATATGTTTTTAAATCATTATTATATATTACTGTCTCTCTTTAGTGTTAATTATTATTGATATTTTCTACCATTATCTTACTTCTGTATACATTTAAAAAAAATATAAACTTTCTATTGTCTAAAGATCTGTTGATATCCTACAGATTCCTACTGTGATTTCACTTGATTATATAGCTACCTAAGCTACGTAGTGAAATCCAAAATTTCAAGTTTGATAGTAAAAAGTATGAAATTTATTCATTTAATTTCTTCTAAGAGAAAAAAAAATATGACTATAATAGTAAAAACATATAATATAAGTAAACTAAAATGAAAATGAAAAATGAAAAACAAAAAATAAAATAATAATAGTATTAAGGATGAGAAAAAAAGACACCAGAGATAACACATATGAGCTTCCCAGAACCAGTATAAAAATGCTCATATAATGAAGGCAAACAAAAAAAGAAGTAAACCGAAAAAACAAAAAATGGACCTAAGAAACATTTAATGTTTATGGCAAGTACAAGCTAAAGCACCCATTGGATCATAATATGGAAGAACTTTATATTCTTTCTTTTTCCAATAATCAACTAATTTCTTATCATCAATATAAGTTTCATTTGTAACAATTTGGAAAACAAATTCATCAAACCATTTATCAGTCATAACAAAGTAACCTTTATGGGTACCATATTCAGACCAACTATTTTCAACCTTAAATCTAGTTGGTTTACCATCAACAACATTTGCAGCAGTAATGGTCATGGCATGGGTCATACTACTGGAACCAGTTAATAGACGTTGTTTCTTAGATAAGTTGATATCAGTACCAAAACCTAATTTATAATCCCAAGAATCAACATCTAATAAACCAATTGAAGTATCTTCAAATTTACCAACATCACAACCAAAGAAAACAGGTTCATTATTTTTAAGCATATTAACAACGGTTTTCTTTAAATTTTCTGAACTTGTATTAACATATTCAATTGGTTTACCACCTTCAACATTACCTAACTTATCAACAGTGTATAAACCTTCTGTATTTCTTGGATCGTTAATTAAAGAGAAATAATTTTCAGCATCAAAACCTAAAATCTTCTTATAAAAGTTCTTTGGAGTAGTTTTAATACTATGATAATTACCAAATTTATCTGTATATTCCCAAGTAATTTCATCATCTGGTTTTGGAGGAACACCTAAGGTTAAAGATAAAATATTATGAATTTCTTTTAACATTGATTCTTTAACACCAATAATATCAGATTCGGATTTTTCGGATCTTTTTAAGCCTCTTAAAATTAAACCAAATTCTCTCAGTTTATCATTAATTAAGTAATTTAATCTAGAAGATGAAATTGAAGAAGCAGAATCTGGATAAACAGTCTTTGGAACTAAACCACAAACCTTGGAAACTAAATTAACAACCATATCCCATTGACCACCATCATTTTCAGGTAAGGAATTAAGATAAGAAACGTATCTTGAATCAAGATCTTCATCATAAGATTCTAAAATTCTATTTAAAAACCAGTTACATTTTTCTAATTTATCATAAAAGAATAAGTAATTTTGAGAAAATTCAAATGACTCTAAATTATATTTTGGTTTCATAAATTCTTTAAACACATTAGTAGAAGCAAATAACCAACATCTACCAGATGATTTTTGATTAGTAATTGGACCACCATCATATTTAACTGAAGTGTTGAAAAGGAAGACATTATTATTATTCATCTTTTGAGTGTTCGCAATAATTTTAGTAATATCATTGCCAGTAAAACAATTTAAAGCTAATTGATTCTTAGGATCAGCTAATAATTCATCTTCCCATTTAGCTAAGTTATTGACATTGATAGGATTTGATTCTAAAGCAGATTGACTTTCCTCTGAAAAGGAGCCACCTGTGGATGAGGTTTGTGAGTCTAAATTTAATATGTTTTGTAATTTGGACACCAACTCTTCATCTTCCGCAGAAGCAGTAGAGTGGTAAGTGTAAGTAGGTTTTGGATATTCTTTTGAAGCGTTGGCACCCATTTTAGTTGGTTTTAATGGTTGATTTGTTGAAGAGGAAGAAAAAGAAGTGGTCAGTGGTCGGAGGCAAAAACCAATCCACCACATTTCATTTACTGCGATAAGATAAGCGGGCTATTTCTGCTTACGTAAATCGATATTTCTATTATAGTGGTTATTATAGTTAAGTACAAAGCTACATACCTGAAAGCATCTTTAACAGTCTATCTGGAACATCAAATTTAGGAAGCATCAACTCAACTAGCTGGAACTTATTACTTGAATGAAATTGTTTACTACCCATCAACTTATTCAAATCAGAACGGGTTGAAATCTGATATGATTCAGATCTTTCTCCAGATAAATCCCCAAAACATTTCAACATTTGAGTCCATTGCCAATTACCACTAATATCATTATATGATCTATGAGGTCCTTTAATAACTCTCTCAATTGTATATCCTGAATTATTTAAAATCATCAAAACTGGATTGACTTCATATCTTAAAATTGATGATAATTCTTGTAAAGACATTTGAGCTGAACCATCTCCTTCAATTGAAATCACTTTACCTGGTAATGATAAATCTTTTAATGCTAAAGAAGCACCTAATGTGGCTGGTAATGCATAACCAATTGATCCCCAATGCATTTGATTAATAAATTTACCACCTCTTAATTTTAAATCATGGATTGAAAATATAAATGAACATGTTTCAACAATTAAAATATCATTTGGTTGAAGATAAGATTGAATTGAATTGAATAAATCGTTTTCAGTTAATTTAAAATCATATAGTTCTGCTAAATGTTTATCTTTAATTGAATCATATCTTGGACAATCGATTATTTTTGAAGAATCCAATTTCTGAACTAATTTGGAAAACAAGTTCTGTATATTTAAATCTTTATGAATGGTATCACCAATTAAAACATTATCAGGACCCAATGAAGCTGTTTCGTTTAAATTGAACGAAAAAAATCCATTATTAACTTCATTATCAAATTTACCTAAATGTAAAATAAAATCAGATGATTCAATAGCTTTAGTAACAGCATTTTCACCAACAAAACCAGAATAAGTACCGATAAATCTTTCATCATCTTCATTAACTAATCCTTTACCCAAGAAAGTATCATATATATTAACTTTACCATCCAACTTTTCTATTAATTGTTCTAAAACATTTTCTAATCTAAATTTACCGACAAAAGTATCAACAAGAATAGAAGGATTTTTAGCATTATACAATTTCTCTAGAATTTCATTAACAACATCATCAGATCTATTATCATCAGATAATTCATATTCTAAATCTAATCCGGTAAACAATCTAGAAACAGGAACTTTCATTTCAGTTAAATCACTAGGTAAGAATAAATAACCAGGTCTTGAACACTTCCAAATAGTTTCAATGACTTTATCAACTTTATCACAAGCTTCATCAGAATTATTTTCTAATGATTCTTGAATACAACTAACATAACTAGCCATTTTTTCATAAACATAATGATCAGGTTTATCAAATGTGTTTTCAGGTGAGATCAAATGATGAAAATTAACAATCTTTGATGTGTTTTTCTTTGAATAAGCAGAAGTACCAACAATATGTAAAACTGGTGAATATTCAGAATATGAACCAGCAATACCATTAATTGCACTCAATTCACCAACACCAAAAGTTGAAATAATAACAGACATTAATTTTGACACTTTTGCATATGAATCCGCTGCATAAGAAGCATTCAATTCATTACAACATCCAATCCAATTTAATTCTTTAATATCATATAAGTGTTCTAAAAATGATAAATTGAAATCACCAGGAACTCCAAAAATTGATTTAATACCTAATTGTAAAATTCTTAAATAGATATATTCAGAGATTGTAATTTCATTTTTTGATTCATTTAAATCATGAATTAATAAATTGAATTCTTGTTTGGTTTGATCGATTTCACTAACTGGAGCCATTATTAACTTTTTGATATATTATAAGTATTGATTAAAAAAATATTTGAATATGAAAATAATTTAATGTGATCCATATACAGAATAAACTAAGGAAAACAAGGTGGTATTTATATGGATTTCAAAATACCGGTTAAAGATGGGAATTCAAGGATAACTTCAAATTTCAACTGACTGACCTTAGTTTAAATACTTCCTAATAAAGACTATATGCCACATATATATACCTTAAAAATATTGGTTATTAAAATTTGATTCGTTAATTAATTTGATTTGTTGAAAAATTAAAAAGACATGCATTTTTCAAAGTTGATGCTAGCTACCATCATTGTTTGAACGCTAATTAGCGGTAAGGAAAATCACCGGGAGTAAGCGTTCTTAACCTTGATTATCCGCACATGTTTTACAGTTTTGCTTCCACCTGTTCCACCACAATTTTCATATTTGTAGAGCTTCTTATATTTACGATCAATTCACAGTGGAGTGAGCCTATACTTCCGGCCAATGTAGTACTTTATCCCAGCGGTGTTATAGTTGTAAACAATTTTAAAGGGGTAAACGTTTAGTTATTACTTACCTATAGGTCTATACTGTTAATTTGGATTGGTTAAGAAACTAAACATCTGTGCCATATAATTGGGGTTCCGATAAGGATTTAACGTATGTTCACGTGCGCTTGCTCAAAATTCCGAACCCAAAACCTCAAACCATTTTAAAAAATTCACAAATGGTATGGTTTTGGACTTTTTGTGACAGAAAGTTTGTGGTAGCTCTACACCAATGATCGCGCTAGAAAACATGTGAAAGTCATGTGATGCTTACGTAAATTTCAGTTTCGTGCGTAAATTCACCGCTTAAATAGGAAAGTCACTCAGATTCGATCCATTTCAGCTGATTAAAAACGGCAATTCGACCGGGTAACCCACAACATTTACAGCTGTCGTGGTACAACATTTATAATGTCATATACTAAAAACAAGTTTGAACTCCATGGAAATTTTAAAACTACCCAAAAAGTACATATATATTTAGCATCCTGTATGATATACGTACTGACAAAGTTTCGAATTATCAATAATTTTATGTGATGATATAACACTAAAAATTACAACACGACAAGACTTTTGTTGCAAGCAAAGACTCAAATGATGGCAAAAAAACCTTTGAACCAGCTAGTTAGACTATCTAGCGCTGAATATTATATAGTAAGTACTGATATTTTTTTAAAGAATTTTATTATTCTAAACCACATGAAAAAAGTTAATTATAAAAACTATATATAAGATAAAAAAAAGAAGTAAAAGAAAGTAGTTACTATACGCCGATAGTAATAAAAGAGACCACCATTTAAATATGATGCAAAAAAACAAAAAACAAAAAAATGCAAATAGAAATGAATAAAAAAACAACTTTTCCTATAAAAAATTAAACAAAAAAACACCTTAACCAAAAAAAAAGCACACCTTAATTAAACAACCACAAACTTTACCTAAAATTAAGGTAAATCATATCCAAATTTTTCTTCTTTTGCTTTAACAAAATGCCAAGTTAATCCTTTTGTTAATTTCAATGGATTTTCAACATTATTTTCAAAATTATCATCAGTAACAGTTCTAGTTTCAATATTAACAATTCTACCAACAAACCAATCCCTATTTCTTAATTTAATATAATTTTCATTTTTCTTCTTTGTGACTTTATCAAATTTAAAATTATCCAAATAATAATTAGGTGAGCCAATATTAAATGCAGCCCAAGGTTGTTTAGCATCTAAAATATCATCTTCATCTAAGCCATTAAGTTTACCTGTATCCTGCATTGAAGCAGGTGTTAAAGTTTTCAAAAATAAAACAAGATCACCAAGTTGAAAATTCTTAATTGATAATCTTGAAGCCAATTCATTTGTTAAAGATTTAATTTCTAATTTTTGTTGATTTTTATCTTTTTGTAATCTTCTAGCTAACATTTCAACATCATTAAATCTTCTGTAAACTTTATCAACTAGTAATTGAGAATCAACATGATTATAATCCATAAAATCGCCAAACATTACATCGATATTAACTTCTTTGCAAGCTTGCATTAAAACATCCATCTTCTTTTCAATTATACTTTCTTCACATAATGAAGTAGATTGCCCTTTTTCTTCTTCTTCTTCATCATCATCTTGTTCACCTTCTTTCTTAACTTCACTTTCTTTAATTTCAACAATCTTTGAATCTTCAATATTATTAGCATTTTCAAATAATTTTTCTTCATCAATCCAATGTAAATATTTTTTAGCTTGTGGAACAACTTCACTTGAAACAATTTCTAACAGAGCATGATCCATAACATCATCATCAAGAGTGGCAGGTTGTTCAGTTGGTGATCCTGAACCAATTTTCCCATTATTATTAACAACTGGAAATTCATTTTGTTGTTTTTGCTGTTGTTTAACTTGTTTCTTCTTATTTCTCAAACCTTTAACCCTTTTAACACCTAAAACACCTGCCTTACCATCTTTATTAAAGTCTCTAATTAATAAAAGACCAATTGATTCAAGTAACAAACAATAACAAGTTAAATTTCCAAAGACTTCATCACTTAATTTATTTAATTTAGAATATAAACCTTTCAGTAATTCAAAACATTGTAATAATAAATTATCTTTGGAAACAACACGTTCACCCAACTGTTTATTTTGTTCAATTAAATGAGTTTCATCTTCTTGTAATTCTTCAACTTTTAAATTCAATTCATTAATTTCTTCTTGATTTTTCTTTGATTCTCTTGAAAAATCAATTTCTTTTTGAGACATATTTTCTAATAAATCTGAATTCATTGTTCTTAATTCTTTACATAAATCATTCAATTCATTATTTGATTCTTTTAATTTTGAATTTGATAAAGTTAAATTTGATAATTGCTCTTCTAATTTTTTAATTTTTTTATCTTTATCATCATTTGATTTTTCAAGATATTCTTTTTCTAAATTTGATGATTTTAAATTCTCTTCTAATTCATTTAATTGATCAACCATTGGTTTTGTCTTTAAAACTTCAATCTCTTGAGTTAATTTATAATTTTCTTCAGTTAATTTATTAATTCTTTCACCGAAATGACTTGGGGGTAAATCAACAGCTTTACGACCCAATCCCATTTCTTCATTAAACAGAACAGTATTTGAAACATCACCAACATTTTTAGAAGTTACATCGCCAGTTGCAATTACATCATTACCAACAACTTTACCTTCTTGTTCTTGTATATCTTCAGGTGGAACAGAACGTCTAGTAGGTTGATGAGACCATTGATCATTAAATTGTTTAAAAGTTTGTTGATGTAATAAATTTTCTAAATTTTTAATCCGACGTTCATAACCTTTAATTAAAACTTCATTACTCTTGTTATTATTATTATTGTTAATTGCTGAACTATTATCTGATCCATTTTTTGAATTATTATTATTAATTAAAATATTAATTGAAACACCATCAATTTCAAATGATTTAATAAATTTTTTAAAAATTTTAATAAAATTAGTATCATTGCAATCGAATGAACCTAATTCATTAATGTTCGAACCTTTCATAACGATTTCATCACCATCTTCATCGACTAATGGCTTATTATTTTTATTTGATATAATTGAATTGAAATCTTTTGTGAAATTTTCTAATTGACGAATTATATTTGATTCAATTTTAGCTGATTTTAATGAATTTATATAATGACCAACATCTTTCATTGATATATTGTTTGAAATATTCATAAAAAATAATTCTTGTGAACTATAAGTTTGTATTTCTGTTGTAGGTGTGATTGTTATGGCTTGTTGATTTGATGATAAATAATTAGTTGGAGTTTGAGTAGCTTGAATATCAGGTGAATTTGGGCCCCTACTAATATTTTGAATGAGTTTGTTGAAAGAATTTAAGTAATTATTAGAATATTGATGATGATGATGAGGTTGTTGTTGCTGTTGTTGTGAAGTTTGTTGGGTAGAATTTTGAGGCTGTGAGTTAGTTATTTTAGCAGGAGTATCCCCTTTCTTTGAACTTGGAGGAATGATTAAAGAAAAATCAATTGGAACAATTTTAGAATCTAAAACATGTTCATTAATAAATTTAGTTTTAGAATCATCATTTAATTTCAAAAAACTTAATTTTTCATCACCACCATTAGTTAAAATAAATTTATTAATCCATTTAGTTCTATTATTAATTTCCATAAACTTTAACATTTCAAAAATTTCATTAGTTTTAAGTAGTAATTTATTCATCGACATTGAATACTTTAGATTATTCAAATTTGCAATTGCCCAAACACCAAAAATTAAAGGTAAATCAGTAACTATTGATAATTGTAATTCACATTCCTTTAAAGTATTTAAATTTTTCAAAACTTCATTATCTAAACTTGAACTTGCTTTCATTACATTCCATTGAATTTTTGTTATTGTAACTAATGTTGTTGTAACTAACTTTTCTTGTAATTGACGTCTAATTGATAATCTTTCAGATTGTGAATCATATAATTTATTAGCCAAATCAGAAATCTTAGGAACTAAATCTTTTGATTGAATATCATATAATTGAATCAATAATTTGATATTTTTAATTGATGATACAGATAAATTAGTTGAATTTGGATTAGTTGTTAAAATCAAACCATCAAATGAAGGTAAGCTATTTGAATCATTAACTAATTTATTAACTATGGTTTCTAAATTTTTCAAATTCAATTTACATTCTTCAATTGAAACTTCACCATTATTATTATTGTTTTTATTCATAAATTGAATTTTATATAAATCATATTCTTTTATTAAACCTTGTTTTTTAGCAATTATATTAGTTTCAATCTTGTTTCTTAAATCCATTAATTTTTGTGTAATTATGTTATTTAATTGTTTTGAATCTTTTGAATATTCTTCTAATTCAACAATTGAAACTAAATCAGATAATTTTAAAGTTTGAGGTTTTGAAGTAGTTTTATTCAAATAATTGAAATCGATTACTTCCAATTTTTTATATTCAATTAACCATTTATCAGACATTGTATTGGTTTGTAAAACTATAAATTGATCAATTAATTCATTAAATTTTTTTTCTAAAGTTTTAAAAACTAATCCAACGTATTGAATTAAAACATTTAATGAAGTTAAAATATTTGAAATATACTCATGAGATTCTTTAAATTGATCATCTGATAATATTGTTTTTTTAAAATCTGATAATAAAGCAGATGCCCAACCTGAATTTCTTCTAATTGAATTTAATAGTAATCTTAAACCACCTATATCTAAATCTGATGAATTTACATTTTTAGATTTGGAGACTATCAGATTTAAATTTTCCACTATATCGGGCAATTGTTCATTTATAATTGGAGATTGCATTGGCTTTATTAATGTTATAACATCAGCTTGATCTAATTCTTTTAATAATTCAGTAGGGTAATTAGATAAGCTTTCATCAGTAGCAATTGTACTTGTACCAGCACTTGTCATTGTTGTATTATTATTATTATTTGTTGCTGTTGTTGTTGATAATTGATGGACATTGAAAAACTTTCTATCAAAAGCAAATATTTCAGAAATTTCTTCATGAATTAACATATTAAATCGAAGTTTAATACCAAATGGTGTTAACAGAAATAAATTTTCAGGTAATATTTTAAAACATTCAGATATATAGTTCTTTAGAGAATCCATTGAATGGAAATTATAAGAAGAAGTTATAATCTTATCACCAGTTAATGAATTATAAATTGATAAAGTTGAAGGTAGATTCTTATCTAAAGTGCTTTGAATTGTTTGTTGATTCTGATGCTGTCTATAAATTGAAGACATCATTGATATTGGATTTGTATTAGGTATTAATGGCAAACTCATTTTTGATGATTGAAATATATTGAAATGAAAAAGATGGAAGCTCAAGGGCAAAAAACTCAAGCAATAATAGAATTTCAAGTATAAACTGTATAATGGCTATGCTCTATTATAAGAGATGACTATATATGATCTGGTGGCAAAACAGTGAAGGCAGAGTAACACAACGACAACTCTAATGAAACTAGCCAAAGTAAACCAATTAAACAACCAATTCAACTGATTATCTTGATAAACAATGAAATGAATCAAGAAAACGACTAGTCACAAACTAGGAATTCCCTTTACTCTAAAAGTTGCCCTGGAATCATCTCTCGAGACGTCGGTCGACGCGCGGTCACGTGCCAATCGACTTGACCAGTAAGTCCGAGATAGATGACTGAATTTATTTTATTTTGTGTTTAAGAGGTTTATGGTTTTACTGTTCTTTTGCTCAAATCATCCACATTTGCATATATATTTATTCTAGCATATATTTCATCTTCATCATGACTGAACTCGGGAAAAGATCTTTTGATCAAATAGATGAAAATAAAGAAATTACAAAAAAATTAAAACTTTCAATAACTTCCAAACCAGATTTTTTAATCAATTTACCAAATGAAATAATAGATAATATTATTAAAAAGGGTAATTTATCAAGAAGTGATTTATTTAATTTATCAACATTATCATCAAAACATAGAATAAAATTTTTTAATTTAATTTTTAAAGAAATCAAATTAACTTGGACTAATTTTAAAGCATTCAAAGATTTAATGAAAAATAAAGATTTAATTGAAAAAATTAGAATTTATTCAGATTTAAACGATACTAAAAAAACAAGTTACGGTGAATGGAATGAATCAATTAAAGATTTATTACTTGAATGTAATGATTTGAATGAATTAGTAATTGAAGTTTTAACTTCTGCTAGATGTCTTAAATATCAAGATAAATTTGATGTTGATTTATCAAATAAAATAACAAATGTTAGGTTAATTACCCATTCAAATGAAGCTGGTGATCAATCATTATTTGAATTAACTCAACTACAAAAATTTCATAATATTAAAAAATTAGCATTAAATGGTTTTTTGGTTTCAAAAGATCAATTATTTTATCCAAAATATAAATCTGATTTTTCAGATTGGAAAATTAGAAGTAAAGATGGAAAATTATTAGAATTAGATGAATTGAAATTAATTAATTGTAAATGGGAACATCCATTAAGTTTAAGTGATATTTTTTCACCAATTTACCCAACACCAAATTCTTTAATTACAATTCAAGATCAATTTACATGTCCAAAATCAATTTCACTATATTATTCCCAAGATTGCTCATCATTTGTTGTTAGTGAAAGATTTAAAAATCTAATTGGTAATGATAAAGATGAAATGTTTATGTTTCAAACTAGATTTTATACAAATCTAAAAAAATTAAGTTTAATTATAGTTAATAAAGATTATGAATCAAATAAATATAAATATTATTATCCATGGTTAAATCTACTTGAAATCAAGAGAAAATTTCCAATTCAAAATAAAGATACAGAAGAAATTGAAACTATATCGATTTTAAATCAATTAGAATCGTTAACATTAGTTGGATGGAGATTATCAAATGTTGATGAATTAGAAAAATGTTTCAACACTGATTTAAAATATAATATGAAACATTTTACACTATATATCTCAAGATCAGGTGAATATAAACCTGATATAATTAGTGAAGTTGATAAAGAATTTTTAAATAAGATTAAATCTAAATTACATGAAATTTTCAACAAACCAAATAAAAATGCAAATTATTGTAATATTGAAGTTGGATTCATAGAAGAATGTATTAATGATGGAAGATATGATTCTGAATTTGCAAAAAATGATTAATTGATACCTGTAATAACACACTTGTTGCTACTACTTTTTTTTTTCTCTTGTTTTTTTAATGAATTTATGAAAAGCTTTTTTACATTTCTCTTTTACACTTTGTTTTTATAATTTTTTTTAATACATATCGATTCACATACACCAATATAGTAGGGTCTTACAATTTCATACCACCTGTTATATTTGAAAGAGGAGATGAGATGAAAACTACCAAACATTACTTAGAAGTAACAAGTTGCTACCATTCTTTTTTATCCTGTGGATATCCTGTAGTCCGTGCTCAACTAAACATTACCCTTTCTTTCTTTCAATATTACAATGATTTATATCTTAGTTTTGAATTAAACTTAATTGGTCAAATTAGGAATAAGTATAGGCCTTTATGTGCTCATTAATTAAGGATATAGCACGCGGTATTTATAAAGTAAAGATATCAGAAGATAGTTTCGGTTGTTCGCAAAAGACATCACTTAGCTGAATGACCTATAATGTAACTTACATTACTAGCTGCTTACTTTTCATTAATATGCAATTTGACTGAAATATATTGATTTTAATTTGATAAGAGACTGAATAGTTAAAGTGTTTCCGTTCATCGATATAAAGATTTTATTCCCATGAGCCTGTACGGGAAGCCCTTATAAGAAACTGGTGAAATTGATTGTAATTTTCATGAGATTTAGAGATCTTAATATCATCTTAGCGTATCTTAGACTTTCCAATTGAAGAATATGTTTATACATTTAGTTGAGACAACGTATATATTTCATTCAAAGAAGATAAGAATCAGAATCTGGTTCAAATTATATGTCAATTACAGTAAAAATTAAAGGATCAGTTAGATTTATCTGAAGCTGGATGGGGTGAACCAGGGCTACGCGGTGGGAAGGGTTCCCGGTGAATCAGACCGCCGCCATGGGGGAAACGCCAGCCTGGGCCCTGGTGTTCGAGTCGCTACCGGGAGAGTCCCTGCTGGTCCATATCATTGGCTGCTAAGACTGCGACGGCCTACGGGAGCATAGATCATTGACCTTTCAACTGTTTATCTGAAAAGCTATTCAATTTTGATAACTTTTCATCTGTTTTGGAATTCTGAAATGTGGAGAAGATGGGGGAGTTTCCGTTCTCTCTTCTGAGTAGATTTAATAGGGAAATATAGTTTAATCTACTATTGAATCTGTCTTTTCTTTAAAAAACCCCATATTAAAGGTTGGAGATTCAACATTTTTCACAAGATAGCGTACGTTGAACACGTTAAATCCAACAGCAATTCTCCTCATAGATGTAACATCAAGAATGATTCAATATATTTTGATAACAAACGGAGGGGGCACTTTGTTGATTCAACACAATTGTAGAGCCCTTGCAAGTGGGACAGCTTGGAAAAGTGTTGAATCTATCTGTGAATCTGTTGATGTCTGCGCTTACCTAATCACCTTCCGCATTAGGCAACTACCTGTGATCACCTTCCCCATCAGGTAGCACCGGCGCCCCCCTGCCAGCTCGGAGTGGAAACATGCGATCTCAGTGCGTGTGGCGCCCGAAGAAAAATATCCGATCACGTTGCTCGTTATATAAAACACTGAAAGATTCCCAACTTTGCCATTTTTTCAACTCAATTGTAACTTGTTCTTTCTTGATTTCAGTTGATTCTTTTGATCTTTCCATCCTTTTTATTAAATCAAACATGTCTGCAATCTTAAAACAAAGAATTAGATACGCTCCTTATCTACAAAAATTAAAAACTGCTGAACAATGTGTTCCATTATTTAAACACGGTCAATATTTAGGTTGGTCAGGTTTTACTGGTGTTGGTGCTCCAAAAGTTGTTCCAACTGCTTTAGCTGAACATGTTGAAAAAAACAATTTACAAGGTAAGTTAGCTTTCAATTTATTTGTTGGTGCTTCTGCTGGTCCTGAAGAATCAAGATGGGCTGAAAATGATATGTTATTAAGAAGAGCACCTCATCAAGTTGGTAAACCAATTTCAAAAGCTATTAATGAATCAAGAACTCAATTTTTTGATAAACATTTATCTATGTTCCCACAAGATTTAACTTATGGTTATTATACCAAAGATAAATCCAATGATTTATTAGATTTTGTTCTGATTGAAGCAACTGCAATTACTGAAGATGGTTCAATTGTTCCAGGTCCAGCTGTTGGTGCTTCTCCTGAAATGTTAAGTGTTGCTGATAAAATTATTATTGAACTGAATACTGCAACTCCATCTTTTGAAGGTATTCATGATATCGATATGCCAGTTAATCCACCATTTAGACAACCTTATCCATATACTTCTGTTTCTCAAAGAAATGGTTTAACTGCTATTCCAGTTGACCCATCTAAGGTTATTGCTGTTGTTGAATCTACAACTCCAGATAAAGTTCCAGTTCCAACTGCTCCTGATGAAATGTCTAAAAAAATTGCTTCTCATTTAATTGAATTCTTTGAACAAGAAGTTAAAGCCGGTAGATTACCTGAAAACTTACATCCATTACAATCTGGTATTGGTAATGTTGCTAACGCTATTATTGATGGTTTAGCTGGTTCATCATTCAGAAACTTATCTGTTTGGACTGAAGTTATGCAAGATTCTTTCTTACCTTTCTTTGAAAGTGGTATGATCGAATCTGCTACATCTACCTCAATTAGATTATCTCCAGCTGGTTTCAAGAAAGTTTTCGATAACTGGGATTCATATAAAGATAAGATTATTTTAAGATCTCAAGTTGTTTCAAATTCTCCAGAAATTATTAGAAGATTAGGTGTTATTGCTATGAATACTCCAGTTGAAGTTGATATTTATGGTCATGCTAATTCAACCAATGTTAATGGTTCAAGAATGTTAAATGGTTTAGGTGGTTCAGGTGATTTCTTAAGAAATGCTAAATTATCTATTATGCATACACCAGCTGCAAGACCATCAAAGACTGATCCAACTGGTATTTCTTGTGTTGTTCCAATGTGTTCTCATATTGATCAAACTGAACATGATCTAGATATTATTGTTACTGACTTTGGTTTAGCTGATTTAAGAGGTTTATCTCCAAAAGAAAGAACTAAATTAATGATTAATAACTGTGCTCATCCAGATTATAGAGCCCAATTAAATGATTATTATGAAAGAGCTCTATTCTATTGTACCAAGAAGAAGACTTTACATGAACCACAAATCTTAAAGGATGTTTACAAGATGCATACTAATTTCCAAGAAAATGGTACTATGAAATTAGACTCATGGGATGTCAAATTTTAATTTAATTTGATTTAATTAGTATCAATTGATCATTTAAATTGAAATTAGGAGACAATTAAGCATTTATATGATTATAGATGGCTGTAATATAAGTGCTTTAATTTTTTTGTTTTGTTTCTTGTTTTTCTTTTATCTTTAAAGTTAAGATATATAATTATAAACAAGTTTGTTTTACGATTGCATGATATATTCGATTTTATCCCCATATTCTCTCTTCCTCTTTATGGCTTTTACCAAAATTATTTTTAAATACACATTTATATCCTCCATTATTTAGATTATTTTTTTTCTATGTTTTTCTTTTTCTTCCACATTTTTGTGCTTTTAGTTTAATTTAATGTAACTTGATTTTTGAATTAACTAACTTTACAATTGTCTGAAAGGTTGTTCCAGTAATCCATCCTCAACCACTGTGCCCTCGGGTGGGTAGCAAATGGGTGAATATTATTGGTTCAACGGACCAGCGCTGAACGAGTTTGGAGACGTCGAGTCAAATTTCCATTAATTGGAGATGGTTCTCTTTTTCTGGTTGTTTTTGCTCTTTTTGCTCTTCTCTCCTTAACATCTGTTCAATCTAACATATACCCACAATGGCTATCGAAGAATTAAAAGAAATCGTTGATAAATTACAAGCTAGAATCCAAGAATTGGAAGTTAAAGCAGGTATCTTACCTGATTTACCACCATCTTTAAGAATGGTTTTAATTGGACCTCCAGGTGCTGGTAAAGGTACTCAAGCTCCAAATTTAAAGGAAAAATATTGTGCTTGTCATTTAGCTACTGGTGATATGTTAAGATCACAAGTTGCTCAAAAAACTGCTCTGGGTATTGAAGCTAAAAAAATCATGGATCAAGGTGGATTAGTTTCTGATGAAATTATGGTTAATATGATTAAAGATGAATTAAAAAATAATGCTGATTGTAAAAATGGTTTTATTTTAGATGGTTTCCCAAGAACCATTCCACAAGCTGAAAAATTAGACTCTATGTTAACTGAAAACAAAACTCCTTTACAAAAAGCAATTGAATTAAAGATTGATGATGAATTATTAGTTGCTAGAATTACAGGTAGATTAGTTCACCCAGCTTCAGGTAGATCTTACCATAAATTATTCAACCCACCAAAGAAAGAAATGACTGATGATATTACTGGTGAACCATTAGTTCAAAGATCTGATGATAATGCTGGTGCATTAACCAAGAGATTAGTTACTTACCATAAACAAACTGAACCAATTGTTGATTATTATAAGAAAGCTGGTATTTGGTCTGGTGTTGATGCTTCTCAAGCACCAAAAACCGTTTGGTCTGATATCTTAAAATGTTTAGGTCAATAGATTCAAATTTGGTCTTAATTTTAATTTCATTTAATTTCAACTAAATGAAATAAAAAAAAAATAAACTAAATTAAAATTACATTAACTTATTATATAAATTTTTTACAATTGTGAATCTTCACTGTTTATAACTATTTTATTTCTTTTTCCTCCAAAAATTCTCTCTTATATATTTTACATTTTACATTTTTCACTTGTAAATTAAATGTACAGTTAAATCATCGAAATGAATTTCAGTGGTAAACACCCTTGCACCGCCATCTTTTGCTTCAACAGATATCGATATCAGAAATTAAACGTAGATGTTTATGCTGTTTTATGGTTGTTGATAAGTATAAACAGAACATCCAATTACACCAAAATGTCATTCATATTTAAATCTCCATTGGATATTGAACTTAGATTAGACGGAGAAGAACAAAGAGAAACAGTTGAAGTTAAAAATGCAAAGGGCCGTAAAGAAAAGTTACCTTTATATAAAGATGGCGAATCAGTTAAAGGTCAAGTTACAATAAGAACAAGAGATAATAAAAAAGTTGAGCATTTAGGTATAAAGATCCAATTACTGGGAGTTATAGAAACTAATAATGATGGTATTCAATCTGATAATTTTGTATCAATGGCTTCTGAATTAGCATCACCTGGTGAATTAAGACATCCAGAAACATTTCAATTTGAATTTAAAAATGTTGAAAAGCAATATGAATCTTATAGAGGTATCAATGTTAGATTGAGATATTATATAAAAGTTACTGTTAGTAGGAAATCTGCTGATGTTATTAGAGAAAAAGAATTATGGGTTTTCCAATACCAACAATCACCAGAACAGGAACATCAAGAACAAGAACAACAAAAACAACAAAAACAACAAAAACAAGCAGTTACTACAATTCCAGCTAATAAACATGATACAACTAATGATGTTTCTAACTTACCTCCAACAGTTAAAATGGATATAGGTATTGAAAATTGTTTACATATTGAATTTGAATATTCTAAAAACAAATACTCTTTAAAAGATGTTATAGTTGGACGTATTTATTTCTTATTAGTTAGATTAAAGATTAAACATATGGAATTATCATTATTAAGAAGAGAAACATGTGGTGCTGCTCCTAATCAAGTTAGTGAAAATGAAACATTAGTTAGATTTGAAATTATGGATGGTGCTCCAGTTAGAGGTGAAACCATTCCAATTCGATTATTTCTGGGTGGATTTGATTTAACTCCAACTTATAAGGATGTTAATAAGAAGTTTTCTACTAGAACTTTCTTGTCTTTGGTGTTAATTGATGAAGACTCAAGAAGATATTTCAAGCAAAGCGAAATTATCTTGTACAGAAACGAGTAAATGTATTTCTATTTCTATTCCTATATATGTGTATTTTTTTTGCCCTTAATTTCATGACTTCAACTTCGCCATTCCTTCTTATACTGTAATGAATCAATTATGGAGTATACTATAGTTCCTTGGATAATAGACCCTCAGAGAATTTCTAACTCACATCATTTAAGAATAGATCAATTTAAAAACTCGTTATCGAAAAGGGATCGAATCTCTCTAGACAAACAATCAACTAAATTATTCCAACATTCCATAAAACCAACTAAAATTATTAAAGTTAATGATCCTGACTATATTGATAAGTTTAATGAAACACGAAATTTTAAATTTAATGAGTTTTTACAACCTTCTAATTATGATGAAATTGATTCAATTGAACGATCAAATCAGATTAGAGAAAAATTAATGAATAATGAGTGGCCAACTAAACAAATTACTAATAATGATACACAAGAGACAGTTAAATCACAGTTATCTATATTATTAAAAGAAAAACTTAAAATCAATTCAGATGCTGGAAAATTTATGAAACACTCATTAAATACAATATCACTTAACGTGTTTTCATCGTCCCCGTTTGAATTAGTTAAAGGAGATAAAAATCAATTTGATATTAAAGATTTAATTAAACCTATTTCATACACTTCATTACAACCAACTTTTGCACCTTCTTGGGAAATCAATGATTTTAATGTTAATCAATTATTAGATGAATATGGCGAAACTGAATTAACTAAATTTGATGAAAATATCGAATCAGTTATTCCATTTTATGAATCAGATGATGAACAATTAATTACTAAAAAACAAATATCATTGGATTTAGAAGTTAGTTTACCTTTAGTTCCTGAAATAATTCCAAAAACTGTTCCTAAGGTACTCAAATTAATTAAATTGTCAAATTATAATTGGAAAACTAATGTTAAATTAAAAAATGAAATTAGTAATGAAATTAAAAATCAACTATTTGATGAATCATTAGATGAAAGAGAATTAAAATTTAAAGTTATTGTTCCATCTATTCAAAATTCATTATTATCATCTTCAAAAAAATTAAATAGTTTATTATTAATTAAAAAATGGGATTATTCAAAACTAAAATTAAATAGAATGTCTTGGTCTCCATTTAAAAATTTATCAAGAGAAAAAACATTAAGTGAAAGTTTACAATTGAGCCAAGGTGATGATTCAATGAAAATTTTAATTTATAAAGAAAGTGATTATTTAAAAATTATTAAACAGCATGATCTTGATGATCTATATAACGATGAAGAAATCAAGTCTGTTAATCACAACAATAATGTTATTGAACTAAATGATTCTTTTGTTAAACCATCTTCTTCAAATGTTATTTATAAACGAGGTGAAGCTACTAATTTCCATATTTCTGTTACTCATGATGAATTTTCTAATGGTGAAATACTTGATGATGATATAGAAGTTACTGGTTATATTTCAAATAATAATTCAAAAAATTATTCAAGTTCTAATAACTCTAAAAGCCTCAATAATACCAAAAATTTAGAAGAAATAATCCAAAATGAAGCAAGTAATAATTTGAAAAGTATTGATACCCAGAATGAAAACCCAATTACAAAATCAATATCTAATTCAGAAAAAAGTCTTACAACTGGTAATAATACTTCAATATCTAACAATTACTCCAAAGTAGATGAGTCTAAGAAATTAATGGTTTTATCTGAGCTAAATTCATCAATCCCAAATAAACCTTCTAATTTATCGAAAAGAAAGAAAAATGATTCATCCACTTCTCAATTAGATTCTTTAATTTTAAATAAGAAAAGAAAAAGAACTTCTAATTCTTTATTGAATATTAATGAAACAAAAGGTTTCCCAATTTTAGCTGCTTTAAATTATTCAACTAAATATACAGACGAAATTGCTACCACCACAGCTCCCGCTAAACCAACCACTATTTCCAGTTCATCTAAAAAGAATCAAGTTACTCCAGATACATCAATTGAAGATAAACTTACAAGGAACACAGTTTTGATTGATAATAGTGTAAATGTTACAGCACCTAATATTAATAAATTTCTTGATGATATAGCTGTTTTAACTCCAAACACATTCAGAAGATTTGCAATGAATACAATAATCTCAGATAAATATCCAAGTTTATATTTACAATTAATGAATGTATCAGAAAGATTAAATAAAAGTTTAATAATTCATGAATTTTTAATGAATTCTTCAATTTTAAGTTTTGATTTTTTTGTAAATGAAACATGTGGAATTATAATGATTAAACCAATTCAGGTTTATCAAATTGATGTAAAAACTGGTGAATCATTATTTTTTCAAAAATTGAGTGAAATTACATTCAATGTTCAAAGTTTAATTTTAGTTATTTTATTAGATAATCAAGAACAAGAAGAAAAGGATTCAAAATTTAAGAATTTTGTTAATGATTGTGATTATTTAGGTATTGAATTAATTAAATGTAAAAATCAAACTAATATAATACTACAAACATTACATGATCTTATACTAAAATATGGTTCAATTATAAATAATAATAAAATTGGGATTACTGATGGTAATTTAGAAATTGATTTAAAATATAATTCAGATCATAAATTTTTATTTAGTTGTGGAATAATTAATCCTTTATTGGTAAAATATTTACTAGAACACATAGATTTAGAAGAAATAGTTTCAATGTCATCTGACGAAAGGTCAAGAATGTTTGGAGATTTTATATCTTATGATTTACAAAATATAATCCATGAAAACTTTGAAAAGGCCCTCTTGGAATAAATTTAATGAAAAATCGTGAAGTTTCCGAAGATAATTCCGAAGGTGGCGATTTTTGAATCTTTTGATGAACTGAGAAAAGCAAATTTATTTATTTTCATTTTTTAGTTTTTTGTTATCTTTTATTTTTATTTTTATTTTGTTTATTTGTATAATTTTTGTATCTTCTATCAATATACCTTTTATATCCTTAAATTATGACACAGTCACTATCGATACTAGAAAAATTGAATTATATTCACATACCAAACAAAGAGACCAATTTACCTTTCTATTCAGATAAAGTTATTTTACCTCAATCAGTTTTGGAAACACTGATTAATCAACAAAAAGCTTTAGATCTACCAAGTTTACCACATCCATTGATTTTTAAAATCAGTTCACCAAGCTCATCATGTTATGCAGGTGTTAAAGAATTTATCTCAAACGAAGGTGAAATTGAATTATCTGGATTACTAATAGAAAAACTAGAAATCAAAAATAATGGTAAAGAAGATTCATTAAATGATGATTTAGAAATAGATAGTAGTATAACCACATTACAAATTGAATTAACTGAGAGCATACCTAAGGGTGAAAATCTTACTTTAAAACCAATGGAAATTTATAATGAGATTGCTAATTGGAAATGGTTTTTAGAGGCTAAATTAACTAATTATTATACAACTTTAACTGAAGGTGATTTATTAACAATCAAAGATGAAACAACGGGAAACATATACAAATTAATAGTTAATAAAACATTTCCAGGTACTACGATTTGTGTTATTGATACAGATATTAATTTAGATGTCGAACCATTAGATGATGAAATGGCTAAAGAATTATTAGAAAAGAAAAAACATTTAGATAAATTTCAAGATATTGAAATGAATAAAGAATATAGTATTCCAGTTGGACAGAAATTGAGAGTAGAATTAAAAGATAAATTTAATATTGGTATTAATGGTAATACTGATTTTATAGTGTCGAACAATGAATATATTTCAAAAGACGGTTTTATTTGGTCTACTTTGAATTCCGGTATTAAAACTTTGAATATAAACAATCAAGATGAAAACTTTAGAGATGTTTTATATATTATTCCAATTGGAACAGATTATGATGAAGCTAAAATTGAAGTTGATTCTTTTTTTAATGAAATTTCAACAACACAAGAAATTGATTCAGATCATGTTATTTGTTCAAATTGTGGATCACAAATTTCAAAATCATCTCAATTTATGCATGAAAACTTTTGTCGTAGAAATAATATTAAATGTTCAAAAGGTTGTAATAAAGTATTTTTAAAAGAAATTCCAGAAGTTCATTGGCATTGTTGTTCAACTTATGGTGACTCTTTACAATCATTTACACTTCATCAAAAATATTATCATTCAGAATCTGAAACTTGTGAATATTGTCATAGCTATACAACCTCACCAAAGATAGATTTATGTTATCATATAGCTACAGAATGTCCACAATCACTACATGAATGCCAATTCTGTCATTTAATATTACCAAAGGGAACTCATGAATCAATCGAATCTAAACTAAGTGGGATGTCACCACATGAATATGATTGTGGTTCTAAAACCACTGAATGTTTCAAATGTGGTAAAGTTTTAAGACAACGTGATTTTGAAACTCATTTTAAATTACATGAACTACAAAGAAAATCAAAACCAAAACCAATTATCTGTTCAAATAAAAATTGTATTAGATGTATTAAATCAACAACAAATAATCCTTTAAGACTGTGTGATTTTTGTTATGGACCATTTTATTCAACTGCTTATGATCCAAATTTTAGTAAATTAAAAGGAAGATTAGAAAGAAAGTACATGATTCAATTAACTCAAGGATGTGGCTATTCATGGTGTATTAATCCTAATTGTAAATCTTCTGGATTGATACCAATTGAAAAATTTACTAATATTGGTGATTATATGAAATATGTTAAAACTGACTTATTAAATGGAAATGATGTTTCATTAATTGATGATTTTTGGTTTTGTGTTGATAATCAAACTACAAAGAAAAAATTAATTGTTGATTTTTTAATTAGTGATTCTGAATTTGAATTTGAGTATGATTATGAATGGTGTTGTAAATCTGTTAATGAAGTTAAACTTGTTGATGATAATGATGTTGGTAATTTAAATAAAATCAAGAATTGGTTAGCTGAGAATGGAGTTAAACGTAATGAGTAAATAATTCGTATATATTTCTTATAATTATAAATAATTTAATTCTTTTATTTTAATTTTATTAATTACTAATAATTTGATTTATTTTAAAGTTACAGAAGAAAAAAACAAACAAAAAAAGATATAATTAAAAGAAAAGTCACAATAAGAAAATTACTTGAATAATTTAGCAATTGCAACAGCACCTTCATCATTTTTATTCATAACCTTAGCAACAGCAAGTTCGAAATCTTCTTGAGTAACATGTATTCTTCTTTCCCTTAAAGCGTACATACCAGCTTCAGTACAAACACCTTTAATTTCAGCACCTGAACAACCATTCATCTTTTCAGCGATTTTCATTAAATCGATTCCTCTTGTTAAATTCATTGATCTTGAATGAATTTTCAAAATATCTGTTCTAGCATCTAAAGTTGGAGGAGGAAATTCAATTTTTCTATCTATTCTACCAGGTCTCAACAGCGCAGGATCTAAAATATCCAATCTATTAGTAGCCATAATAATTTTAATATCTTTAGAAGTTTCAAACCCATCTAATTGATTTAATAATTCTAACATTGTTCTTTGAACTTCCGAATCACCACCACTTGAAGACTCCACTCTTGATGAACCAATTGAATCAATTTCATCCATAAAAATAATTGAAGGAGCATGTTCTCTAGCCATAACAAATAATTCTCTAACCATTCTTGAACCTTCACCTATATATTTTTGAACTAATTCTGAACCTGAAACTCTAATAAATTTACAATCAGTATGATGTGCAACAGCTCTTGCTAATAAAGTTTTACCAGTACCAGGTGGACCATATAAGATAACACCTTTAGGTTGAGCAATACCTAAACTTTCAAATAATTCTGGATGTTTAACAGGTAATTCAATAACTTCTTTAATTTCTTTAATTTGTTTATCCAAACCACCAACCATATCATAAGTTGAATCAGGGACTTTTTCAACCATCATTAGAGAAATCAAAGGATCAACTTTATTAGGTAAGATAGAATGTAGTTCATATGTATCACTTCTTAAACAAACTCTTAAACTTGGAGTAATTTTTTTAATATCAATATCATTTGCAACATTAACAACATATTTACCTTCTGGATTAACTTTAACTAACACTTTTTTTTTACCCATAACTTTAATAACTTCACCAACATAAGAACCAGGTTCTTGAAGTAATTTCAATTCATCTTTTAAAGATCTAACTTTTGAATTTAAAGCATTTCTTTGAGCTTCTAATCTTCTTAAATTCTGTGTTTTAGCTGATATTTGTATTTCATAATCTTGTATTTTTTGTTTGAAGAAAGGTTTGATACCACTTTCATGAGTTAATGCAGTTGCCATTGTGTATGAATGATATTATATAAGAAAAGAGGAGGATATTTAGAAGATGTCGAATGGTATAATATGCAAAGAAGTTAAGATAGAAACACCATAAATTGATATTTGTTCAAGTGGCAAAATATAAAATCGTGAATTTGTTTGTTGAAGAGCGCGTGCACGGGTGTTCGATTTCTATTCTATTTCTACTTGATTACATGTTAATACAATTCTGGATATTCCTATTTATTAAAATATTAAAATATTCTCTATACAAATAAAACATGTAGCACGAAAAATTATCAAAAACTCAGAGTGTTTTTACCAGATCATCGACCTATACACTCTTCCTAGCTTTTGGATCTTTCTTTCTAATAATTCCTAAAGTCTTTAATGGAAACTTATATGTTCAAAAATTCTAAATGATTTGAATATAGAAACAAAACATTTAGATGATGGAAAATCAAAACAATGAATTGAATTAATATAAAATTTATCAAATTAACCAGATCTTAATTCATCATCTCATCATAATCACATACCTTGAAATCTACAAAACAAAGCATAACCACACAAGCCAAATATACCTGAAATAAAACCATATACCACAAACATATCCTTCACAGATTCTCTTTCTATAATATAAAGTATGGTGAATTGGATTTGATGTTAGTATTAGATCAAAGTAATGATTTGCTTTAAATAAAATAATGAAAAATGAATAAGATACATACGGAAACAGGAATAAGTCATATCAATTTTCAATTCATCTTCAGATTTATCACTGCAAATTTCTATATTTTGTGATATACAGAATTCTTGAGTACATGACTTGCAATCAGCATCTTTATCTAAAACTTCACGTAGATTGAACACTTTGTAGTTTTCTTCACAATCACACTTACAAAACTTATCGAAAGCATGAGAAGAGGCAATGAGATAGAATGACACCAGCAGGAATAAGAATATCGACTTCATGACAGTCTAATGGAGCATATGGTGCATACCACCACCGTCTTCAGAAAGAAACCCACCACCCACTAACACAAATCTCGTCTTCTCTGCTGGCAATCGACGCGCTGATCACGTGACCGACGCGCCGTCTTTTTTTTTGTTTTCTCTGAAATCAAATTTAAAAAAGTGAAAGGAATTGTGAAAAAAAACCACCTTGCCTGTAATTCCTGGTTTTCCCTTTTCCTTTCCCTTTCCCCAAGCATATTTATCCTTCAAGGATTACCCTTTCTATAGTACACCACATCAATACTATAGTATACCAGCTTTATTTGCTCTCTGTCTCCACAAGAACTTCTCGGTATTCCCACTCCAAAAGTTCAGATTTTCAGATTCAGAGTTTTCAATTTCAATTTTCTCTATTATAACAATTGAACAATTGATTTCCTTTTGTTTATCTTTTCCAATAGAGTTATAATTAATATATTATGTCAAATATCCCTCCTAATTCTGCCCCGGCCGGGCCTCACTCAAATGCTAATCCCAATTTAAATCAATCTTCTGGTGGTTCAAATAGTTTACCATCTACTGCTGGATCAAATTATCATAATACTTCACATTATAATAATAACAACAATAATACTGGTTATCATCACAAATCAAATCGTAGAAATAACTACAATAATAATAACAATAATAATAATAGTTATGGGCATAACAATCATACCAATCATCAGCAACAACATCATCACCAAAATCAAAATTATTCTTATCAAAGTTACCAACCTCCTTATTATGCGCCTAACACTATTCCAATGAATGTTAATCAACAGTATATTACAGCTCAATCTCCATATTATCAAGGTTACCCACAACCAATTCCTCTTCAATATTTCCCAGTTAATGAAATGGGAGGTGCTCCAGCTGTTATAGCTCAACCTCAACCTTATTCAATGTCCCCACCTCAAAAACATCAAAGAGTTGTTATTAAAAATAGAGATGGAGAAGAACTGAAATTTAATAAAGGTCATTCTAAAGCACCTTCATATGGTGGAAATTTATCTTCAAATACTACACCTGTTCTGAAAAAAGCTTCAATTAGTTATTCTGCTTCAGCAACTCACTCCCCAGTTTCACCTGCTAAATCTGATGTTTCTATTTCAAAACCTCATCCTCCAGCTGAATCTACTGCTTCAGCTGAAACAGGTACTGATGGTAAAAAGAAGAAAACAAATGCTGATTTTAAAGCTATCTTCCTAGCTAATTTACAAAAGAAAAATTTAAAAGTTGAACTTCCAACAGATGAACAAAAACCAAAAGTTGAAGAAAAGTCTGAAGAAACAAAACCATCTACTACATCTACAGTTGCCGATGAACCAGCTAAACCTGTTGAAACAAAAGAAGTGGAACCAGTGAAAAAAGAAGATTCAACTCCAGCTCCAGCTCCAACATCAGTTGAAAAGATTAAAGAATCAGCTCCTACTAAAGTTACTGAAGAACCAAAATCTATTCCAACTGAAACTAAAGAAGAAAAAACTGAAGTTAAAAAAGAAGAAAAACAACCTGAAATTGTTTCTACACCTGTTGCTGCTCCTCCTGCTGTTGTCGAAGAAAAGAAAGAAGAATCTGTTCCTGTTCCATCTAAACCTGAATCAGCTAGTACTGATATAATTCCTGAATCCTCATCAACTACAACAGAACAAGCTTCATCTGAAAAAGAACCTATTTCAACTGAAAAATCAGTTGAACAAGAACAAAAAGAACAAATTGAAGTTCCAGCTAAAAAAGAAGAAGAAACGGATGTTGCTCAAGAAGAAGAAGAAAAATCAAAAGAACAAGCTCATTTAACATTATCTCATTTAATGAACAGACTGAAAATTGCTAGACCTATTACTAATGTTTATAAATTTGATTACCCTGAATCTACTATCAAACCAGATCCTAAATTTGAAGAAGCTAAAATTACTAAATATGATCCACGTTTCTTATTACAATTTCAAGATGTCTGTAAATTTGTAATTGATGAAGAATGGCATACTGAATTTGGTTCAAAAATTGTTATTCCAGATACTCCAAAGAAAGATAACAGAGATAGAGGTGGATATGGTGGTCCAAGATCAGGTGGTCAATATAATAGAAATGGCCCTGGTGAACGTGGTCCAGAACGTGGTCTGTCTAGAACTTCAACTTTAAGAAGTAGTGGTGGTGATTATTCTGGCAGAACTGGTTCAAGAGGTGGTTCAAGAAAGAAAGATACTAGAGGTGGTCGTGAAAAATCACAAAGACAAGGTTCAAAGAGACCAAGAGGTGGTGAAAGAAGAGAAAGAACTAATGATTCTAGAAGAGGTGGTCATAAAGAAGAAGAATCTGCTCCTCCAGTTGATGTTAAACCATTAGAAAAATCAGCTAATAGATGGGTTCCAAAATCTCAAAATAAAAAAGATAAAGAAGTTATACTTGCTCCAGATGGTGTTACTGTTCTTTTAGATGATGAAGATGTTGCCGCTAAAACTAAATCATTATTAAACAAGATGACTCTAGAAAAATTCGATGAATTAGGTGATGAAATGATTAAGATTGCTGATCAATCTAAATGGGAAGATGATTCTAAGACAGTTAAAACAGTTATAGAGTTAACATTTGCTAAAGCTTGTGATGAACAATTTTGGTCCGCCATGTATGCTAAATTCTGTTTGAAATTATGTAAAGGTATTTCTCCAGATATTAAAGCTCCAAATGGTACATTCCCTGCCCCACAATATGTTCGTAGATTATTATTAACAAGATGTCAAACTGAATATGAAAAAGGTTGGGTTGATAAATTACCTACTAATGAAGATGGTTCTCCATTAGAACCTGAAATGATGTCTGATGAATATTATGAAATGGCTGCTGCTAAGAGAAGAGGTTTAGGTTTAGTTAGATTTATTGGTGAACTTTTTGCTATTCAATTATTAAGAGGTGGAATTATTAGAGCATGTATTTTAAAGACTTTAGAAGATACTAAAACTCCATCTGAAGATACCCTTGAAACTGTTATTCAATTATTAATGACTACTGGTCCAATTATCGATTCTGAACAAGGTGGTATGGATTTTTTAAATTCTCAATTTGATAAATTAAGAGGTATTGTTGAAAATTGTAAGATTTCTTCTAGACTTAGATTTAAACTTATGGATTTAATTGATTTAAGAGCTAATAAATGGGTTAACAATAAGAAGAATGCTGCACCTGGTGGTCCAAAGACAATTACTGAAATTCATCAAGAAGCTGAACAAAAGAGAATTTCTGAAGAACAAGAATCAAGAAGATTAAGAAATGAAAAGAGATCTAATTCATCAAGACAAGGTTCAAGATGGGGTAATAATGATAGAATTTCATCTAATGATTTATCTAAAGTTGGTGTTATTAGAAATTCATCTGAAAAATCACTTGGTCCATTCGGTGGTAAGAAGAGATATCAATCTCAAGCTTCATTAAGTAGAATGTCACATCAAAATTCATCTGCTAATTTACGTAGTCATGATAATGATCATTTCACACAAGTTAGTTCTTCAACTAATCTAAGGTCAATTTCAAGATCATCACCTCAAGTTAATACGGAAAAATCCGAACCAAGAGAACCTTCTGTAAATAGATATGCTGCTTTACTTGGAGATCCTGAAGATGAGGATGATGATGATGAAGAAGAAGAAGAATCAACTCCTGTTGCTACTCATACCCCTAAACCTGCTCCAGTTAAAGTGGAGGCTGCTAAACCAGTTGAACCAACTCCAACTCCAGCTACATTGAAGAAGGAAGAAGAAGAAGAATTAAAAGAAAAGAAGAAGAAAGAAGAAAATGATAAAAAAATGAATGAAATAGCAGAAGCTAGATTGGCTGCTCAAGCAATTGAAGCTAGTGAAGAATCTAAACGTCTGGCTAGTGAAATTGATGATTTTGATCTCGATGCTGATTAGTTGATTTGTTTTTAGTTTCTTGAAGTTTTGATGTCGATCGTTGTAAAATTGTATACTCTCTTACTTAATTAATTTCCTCTTTCTTTCTTTCCGTCATTTCTACACTTTTTTTTGTTTATTATTTTTTTTTTATCTTTTGTTTTTCGTTTTAAATTTTTGTTAATCTTTTTTATTTCTTGTCTTTTATTTTTTGATAAATTTCAATTTTGTTTCTACTACTCTACTCTAACGTTATCTTAACGATAACTATTAATTGTAAACTCTAAAATTATATTTAATCATAGTTCTAAAACTAAAAAAAGAATAAAAAAATGAATGTACTATATTTTGAACAAAAGAAAATCAATTAAAACACAAGAGAAACTATATATAAAACAATTAATCATATAAAATCATTAAATTTAACCTTGATTACTTTCAACCATCAATTGAACTAAATCTTCAACTGGATCAGTACCAAACTTAGAAGTATCAATATTATATAAAACTTTCTTAATTGGGATACTTATTCTATCAGTTTGGAAAACTTCTTGTAATTTAGTTAAAATGGATTTTCTAACATCATCAGAACCAAATTTAGTTAATTTCATAACATTATTTAAATCACTTAAACTGCATAAATTATTAACTGGAATTTCATCATTAAAACAATTTAAAATATCTAATTGTTTTAATAAAATATAATTAGTTGCTGTCGATATCACAATTAATCTCTTACCTTCAGGTGGAGTTGATTTTAATCTTGTAACTAGTGCTCTTAAAACAACACTTGAAAATCTTGGACCAATTGGAACATAATCAATAAGAGCTTCAATATCATCCACTATTAAAATATTTAATGGTGATCTATATGCATCTCTAAATGTGTTATCTATATAATTAACCTTACTTTGTTCAGTCATACCAATCATTTCATCAGCTGCAATCATTCTAATAAATGGAAATTTAGATTTTAAAGCTAATGAACAAGCTAAAGCAGTTTTACCTGCACCAGCTGGACCATACATTAATAAAGATGAAAAATTGAATTTTTCTGATAATTTAGTTTGTTCAATATCTCTTTCAACTCTTTGAACAATAGCATCAATTCTAGTTGAATATTGTAAGATACCACCTTTAATTTTATCTTGTAAATCTTCTTCATGCACACCAAAAGCTGGTTTAACTTCTTCTAAAGCATTTAAGAAACAACTCATATCTAATATAGTACTTGAGAAATCTCCTTTAACTGATCCAACTGTACCAATTTTAATATGTTTATTTAAAGCAAATGAAGTAGCAGATTTAATTAAACCTTCAATTTCAGCACCAGAGAAATTTTTGGTTAATTTTGCTAATTGTGGTAAATCAACATCTTCACCTAAACCACCATTATCTTTCATTTTTTTAACTTTAATTTCTAAAATTTGTAATCTACCTTTTTCATCAGGTAAATGAATTTCAACTTGAACTTCAAATCTACCAGGTCTTAATAAAGCACTATCAATTAAATCTTTTCTATTGGTCATACCAATAACTAAAATATTATTTAATTGTTCCACACCATCCATTTTAGCTAACAATTGATTAACTAAATTATCAGCAACACCAGTACCATCAGATTTGGAACCTCTTTGTTTAAAAATAGAATCTAATTCATCAAAAATAATAATATGTAATGAAGATTCTTCACCTTTTTTCTTATATTCATCTTCAGCATCTTGAAATAATTTACGAATATTACCTTCAGATTCACCAACATATTTGGATAACATATCAGGACCATTAACAATCTTTGGTTCTCTAGCATTTAACATTTGACCAATTTGTCTAGCAATTAAAGTTTTACCAGTACCTGGTGGACCATATAAAAGCATACCTTTAACATGTTGAATACCTAATTTTTCAATTAAACCAGGTGGGAAAATTCTTGAAGCAAAAGCTCTTCTGAAAATAGATGTGAATTCTTTATCTAAACCACCAATACCCATATCTTCGAATTTAAAATCAGGTCTAATAATAGCATCAGCTTTTGGTCTAGTTGATGAAGCTTTTAAATTAATAATACTATTTTGACCTTTAAAGAAATTAACAGTTGTATGATTAACAACAATACCTCTATTTAAAACATCAGTTAAAGTTGGAACATCATCTAATTCAATTTGATCTAATTTAACAACTTGAGTAGACATAACTTTCAATTCAAAATACATACCTTTAAATTCAAATAATAATAATTGAGTTGGTTGTAAAATTAAATTTTGAAATTGTCTTAAGAAAGCTTCAGATAATTCATCAGGATCGTATTGTTTATTAGTTGTTCTATTTCTATTAAAAAAATCAATTTCAAAATTAACTGTACCTAAATAAGCACCACCATTTTTTGATGAATGATTTAAATCAAATGGAGTAACAGTAACATTTTGATCAGTTGACCATGAACCACCAAATCTTTGAATACCACTTAAACCAATTGTACCTGGTAAAACACCATTAGCTGCTAATGTAGTCATAACATGTTTATTATCAATTAGAAGATAAATATCAGATGGGTAATCTTGTGGATTAACAGCTACACGATTTGATTTTGCAGTTGTATTATCAGGGGAATTTTTGATTAGCATTGTTCTCCCGCTTGGTCTTGATCTTCCAAAGGGCATCTTATTCATTTTAATATAATTTTAATTGGGAATAAAGAAAAGAAAAATGGGTATGAAAAAACAGGGAGTCGATAGCAATTTGAACAGGTCAACAACACATAAACACACTCTAGAAGAAAAGGCGCAGCATCGAGAAATGCGCAGGAGGCACAGTAAAGGGCTTACGTAATTTTTTAATTTTTTATCTATTATATTAAATGGTAAAAATACTAAAACTATAAAGCTAATAGAAACAGTGAAACAACAATGATAAAAGGAAGAAAAGACAAATAAAAATAAAATAGAAGTAAGAATAAAAATTTTGAAAATAAGTTAAAATTTATCATTAATTAAATATGGTTGATAGAATAGAATAAAAGTAAAATACAGTACACTCAAAGATGTTTTTTTAATTTTGAAAAATAGCCTCATCAAGAACAAGAAAGGGATAATGTAGTATATTAATATAATTTATATAAAAGAGGAAGTTGTTTTTATTTGTAAAAAAAATGGGTGAATTGATTTTTTTTTTTGTTTTGAAAAGATTCAACTAATTAATAATTAATGATCATATATTTGTAATGAATTAAATTGAGTTTATTTATTTATTTGGATTAAATATTTGGGCAAATTGAGATGATGAACCTCCACCTTGTTGGAATTCAGTCATAATTTGTTCTAAAACACCTAAAGCAGATAAAAGACCAACAGCAGCACCAATGGTAAAACCTCTACCTAAACCAGTAGCTTCAGCTAAACCAATAGTTAAAGCTAAAGCAAAAGCACCAGTAGTTGAAGCAGTTGGAATAATTTTATCTAATTCTCTACCAATGTTAACATCTCTGTGACCAATTAAAGTAATTTCTTGTTCTTTAAATTGTTTAGCCAAGTCCTTACCTGAAGAACCAGAAACATGAGACCAGTTTTTAGCAAATAAAACTGAAGTAAAAATAATAAAAGTTAAGAAAGTAAATGGTCTAATTAATGAAAATAAAGTATTGTTAAATGCTAAAGATGGTGATAAGAAATATAATAAACCTGATTCTAAATCATAATGATCATAATTTAATGGATCTAATCTATAAACAGCTAAATATTTTAAAGCATCAACATTTGGTAAAATTCTAGTTAATGAAAAGGCAAATATGTTCAAATTGTATAAAATAGTATATGAAAAGATAACTGGTAAAGCACCACAATATAATAATTTAATTGGATAAGCTGATTTCATTGATCTAACTTTTAATGATTTAATTGAAAGTTCACTTCTACAATTTGATAAATATGCAACAATACCAACAACAATTATAGCTAAATAAACTTGAGTTAAATTAGTTGAATTAGTTCTAGTGAAAGCATCAACAATATTACCAAAAATTGATTTTGAAAAGAAACCTCTAACTAAATTAACAATTGCACCAGTTGATTCCCATTTACCTTTAGAATTTGGGGAAGTAGTTAAACCTAATAAACCAGTTGTAAAATTAGTTGCACCAGAAGCAGCAATAAAAGCTAAAATACCTGGACCAAAACCATAACCTTTATCTAAAATTTCAACCATTAATGTAACAATAGTTGAAAAACCAACTAATTGAGTAACAATTAAAGCATTTGACCAGAATGGATTTAAATCAGGATAAGATGAATTTAAACCTGAATCAATAGGTTTAAAATTACCTGCTAAAGTTAATAAAACGGCATAAACAACACTTAATAAAATAGCAGTAAATTTTTGTAAAGATTGAAATAATTCTCTATCTTTAGCTTGTTGAAAATTAACTTTGATTAATTTAAAACCAGCTAAGATTTGCCATAGGAAACCAGCTGTTATTATTGGTAATAAACCAACTTCTGTTAAAGTACCATAAGAAGAACCAAATGGTGATCTTAACCAGTAAAATGGGTCCGCCACTTTAGTGTCATATCTTGCGAATAAAACAGTTAAAGGGAAACTAGAAGCAATATAGATACCAGCAGCAACTATAGTATAAACGATTTTATCATCGAATAGTTGTTTTTGATATGGTAATTCGATTTCAGGTAAAAGAGGGACAAAAGGTTTAACCAAGTCCAGTAAACGTACTATGATATGTTAGTAAACAAGAAACAGATAAATAAATTGAACATAGTAGCATACATACAACCACTCATTTGGAAATAGACAGAAGGAAGGTATATGAATTGGATAGGCAAGTGAACCAGCAAAGCAAGGGTTAACAGTTGTCTGTTGATGAGTTGAAGAAATTGAAAATGATAATCGACGACGAGGAAAAGGAAAAGGCGTGTGCCGCTCAAGCGCTATCTTTACTTAAGTTAATTGTATTAATATTCTGGTTTTTCTTTCATCTTTTTCATTTGGATTATTCAATTCATACTTTCCAATTATGCCTGTTAAATCTGTAAATACTCAGGATCAGCCTTCACCAGAACAAGATATAGATATAGATATAGATTCTCAAATAAATTATGGAAAAGCAATAGAATATTGGAATGGTGTTGAAGCATCTGTTGATGGTGTTTTAGGTGGTTTTGGTCCAACTACTTCTGTTCCAAAAGCTGATGTTGTTGGTTCAAATGCTTTCATTAGAAAATTAAAAACTAGATTTTCAAATGATTCAGATAAATTAAAATTTGGTTTAGATTTCGGCGCTGGTATAGGTAGAGTTACAAAAGATTTTTTAATTAAAATTTGTGATAAAGTTGATTTATTAGAACCTGTTGCTCCATTTGTTGCACAAATGAAAATTGAATTACAAGATTATAAAGAAAAAATTGGTGATATTTATGAAATTTCAATGCAAGATTGGAAACCTGAATATGAAGAAAAATATTATTTAATTTGGTGTCAGTGGTGTTGTGGTCATTTAACTGATAAAGATTTTATAAAATGGTTAGATCAATGTAAAATAGGTTTACAAAAAGATGGTTTACTAGTAGTTAAAGAAAATAATTCAACTGCTGATGATGATATATTTGATGAAGAAGATTCTTCAAAAACTAGATCAGATGCTAATTTCAGAAGATTATTTAAACAAGCAGGTTGGAAATTAATTGCAACAGATTTACAAAAAGGTGTTCCAAAAGAATTATTTCCAATAAGAATGTATGCTTTAAAGCCAATTAGAAATTAACTTGTATATACGTTGAAGTCTTTTTTATATATTTAATGTTAGTATAATGAAATATTTAATGAATTAATAGACATATTAAAATATCATCATCATATATATAATTTAGTTATTTTTTTTAAAACAAGTCAGATAGGGGTGAAAGACGTAAGTTTTTTTGAATCTCCATTTCTAGTAAGTCAGTTGAACTATGCATGATACAAATCATCATGTTAAAAAAAAATATATATATATATTTGATGTATAAGATATTGAATATAGTTAAGAATTATAACATACCATAATTTAAAGTTACTTAATCCCAAATATCTAAAGAAGAAGAAAGTGAAATAGAAAAAACTTGAAAAATTCGAAAAAGATTTTTTTTTATTTGAAAAAGGGCGTGCGAGACTCGATAATTCCAGTCCAGGGTTAAAGAGTATAAAGAGACTATATACGTATAACGTGTATTTATACTGTTAATTCTAGTTAAAATTATACATGATTAAATAATGGTTTTATTTGATCGGATCCTAGAGAATAATATGCTACCAGAGCATAATAAATTACTGGAAAGAAACTATTTAAAATATAAAAATTTACTTATTTTTAAATTTGATGAAACATTATTTAAAACTCCAATTCCAAATCCAAATTTGTTTACATTTAGAGCATTAAATTATTTAAATATAGTTAAAGATCCATCTTCTCAATTAAATTGGCATAATAATTTTGCAGTTTTTAAAAAAATTGATTTATCAAATCCAAAATATTGGAATGATTCATTGATTAAATTAATGGAAGCATCAAGTGAAGATTCTGAAACTTTGATTATGGTTTATGTTGATAGAATGTCATCTTTTTTTAATTCTGTTATACCAAATGCATTAAGATCATATCTTGAAATTGATAAAATTATAGATTTATTAATTATTAATGAAAATGAAAAACAATTAATTGATATAATAAAATCATTTTTAAAAGATTTTAAAAATATTGAAGAAATTACATATTATTCATCAAATGATTTAAAATTGAAGAAAACATTTAAAAAAAATGAGAGAGTTTTAAATAATTATGTTGAATTAAATGAATTTCAAATAGCAAGACAAACGTCATTCTTACATCCAGATGTTGAAGTTTCATTAGTTAAGAGTATGATTAAAAGATATGAATTTAGAAAATCAAATAAGCCAATAAGATTGTCTAAATCTGTTGTTTCATGTTATTATAAATTACCAATTGAAGAAATTGCAAAATTACATAAAGAAATGATCCCAATTTTATCATATCATGATAAAGAATTTTCAACAAAATTAGCATTAAGAGCGTATACATTTCATTGCTCAATTGGTATAATGATTCATCATGGTCAAGTTGCATTAAGAACATTGGCTGAATTAGGAGGATTAGGAGAAGAGGTTAAACTAGGTGTTGTTTCATATGGATATATTAAAGATGAAATATATGCTGTTAAAGTGATATCAAATCATGAAAAAATGAAGACTATATTAAAAGATTTATATATTGTTATCTGTAAGAGAAAAGATACTCCTATTGAGAAAGTTCAAAAGATTAGAAGATGGTATGTTACTCCTAACATGTTGAATCTTACAGCATTTATTGAATATGATAGTAAGTTGGATATGAAACTTTTATGATATTTCTTGTACGTGTGTACGCGTATTGTTTTATCGTTTATTCGTGTACATGTAGTAACTGTAGTTGTTTTACTTAGCTTTAATTTGTATTTTATATCTTCTTTGCATTAATTTAATTATTATTATCATGAGTTCATTAGATATTGCTTGGAATAAGGTTAGTAATGGTTCAAATGAAATTCAATTAATTCAAGTTATTGATTTGATTCAAGAAATTAACAATTCATTAGGTAGATCAATCTTATCAAATGATTATTATAATTTTTTAATTGAATTTTGTATTGGTGATAATAAATTCAAAAAGATAAATCAAATTGAATTCAAAGAATTATTTGAAAACTTATTTCAATTTTCAATTGATGATGATATATTTAATAATGATTTTAAAGATACATCTAAATTTCATGATTTTACAGAAAGTATTAAATTTGAAACAAATAAATTAAATAAAATTAATGTTAATATGAATTTAAATGGACAATATGAAAAAATCAAAACATTGAAAGATATATTAACTAAAAGAAAAGAAATCAATAGTAAAACAACAAATTTTAATTCAAAAAAAGATTTAAATTTAGAATTATTATTAAATGAAAAATTAAATGAAAATTATGAAAGTTTATTAAATATGTTTAAATTAAATAATGATAATAATGTTAAATTAATTGATTTAGAAAAAATTATAAATGTTCAAGAAACATTAATTAATAAATTATCAAATAATTTAAGTAAAAACAAAAAGAAACAAAAGAGATCAATTTTTAATTTATTTAAATCAATTTTATTTATAATATTTAGTTTTATGATACTATCATATGTTTTAAGTTTTTATGATGAATTACCTAGAGTATCTAGGAAAGATTATAATTTTGTTGATAATGTTATAATTGATGCATATGAGTTACTTGGATTTTACTAAATTTTTATTTAATTTATTTATTTATTTAAAAGAAAAAAAAAGAATATATAATATAATAATAAAAGAAATAAATATAAAGTATCGTATCGTAATAAGGGTTGGTAATTTCATTTAATATTCCCATGTTTTGCATTCTAAACATTCTTGAATAACATCACTTTGAGTTGAAGTTGAAGTTCTTTTTTTATGACTATGACTTGAAATTGAAGCTTCAGTTGTTCCAGTTGTTCCAGTTGAAATCAATTTCCCGTCATTTTTATTCTTTTTATCTAAATGATTCATTTTTAATTCAGGATGAACAACATCTCTAATTTTTTGTTTAATAATTTTGGAATCAGGAAATCCACCATCGGCTTTTCTATCCCAAATTTGTAACCAATCATCATCTTTTGATTTTTTTAAATAAATTTTAAAAGTTCCAGCAGTTAAACTTGGTTTTAATATAACTGAATTTAAAGTTAGTTTATTTGAATTTGAATCAGTATAAGTTGGATCATGTTTTGAAGCAAAAGTTTGTAATAATTCTTGTTGATACCAATTAGCTCTTAGCATCCATTTACATTTAACACAGTATAAGATTGAAACAGCAGGATAGTCTAGAGAAAGAGAGTCATCTTTTGGAGGTTCTTGATGTTCGACAGGAGGAGGGATGGAATTTTCAGGAGCTAACTGGGACATTATGGTAGGCGTTAGTTTGTTGGTGATAAGTTGTCTTTTTCTTAAAGGTTCGTCTGTAACTATTTCTATTCTATTCACATGGTAATTTGCAGAGCGTCCGAGCTTACGATGATATGAAGAAGAAGAACACAGGATGAGATGGCCTTAAGCTTATATAGGTTATTTATCCCAGTTACATATATCACTCTCTTCTTCTACAATGGTGTACGACTCTATCACTTTCCATCCCATCATGGACTCTCTCATAAGACAGCTAGACAGTGTTCAGTTCCAGAACGCTTTTTTAAGACTCACCCAATATCTTATCAAAATTAGTTATGTGGACTCCTTAAATAAAAATGATATACAAACTTATAATTTATTGAAACAAATAGAATATCTAATTAGATTCTTAAGAAAACCACTGAAATGTTCAAGTATCTTAGTTCATTTGAAATCGTTATCAATTATTATAAGTGATCAATTAGCTCAACCTCAATTTAAAGCTTTAAATATAATGAATGAATTTGGTTTTACAGGTTATTTAATATGTGAATTAATATCTTGGTTAAAACAACTAAATTTAATACCTCAAGAGGATTATAAGGATGTTTCTGTTATTGGTTCTAAACTATGGGGAATTTCTCTATTTGCTAATTTTTGTACAGCTGTTAAACAAATTAGAATTTCAAATATGAAAAAAGAAGTTATCAATAAACATCAATTTGATTCAACTGAAAAGAAAAAATTATTAAGAGCTGAAAATATTAAATTATTAAAGGCAAATAAACAATTATTGACTTCTGGTTTAAATCTTTTAATTTCAATAAATTTTTCAAAATTGATTCATATTGAAGATAGTATTATAGGTTTAGTTGGTACAGTTGCAAGTCTAATCAATATCAACGATATATGGAATTCATAGTTCCGGTATACGATATAGGTTCTATAATATAATATTAAATGCATCCTTATAATTTCTTTGTTTTTGCTATAAATGTTCAATTCCTTTCAGTTACATGTACCTTCTTTGAATCCCGATTTTCCGAGTGCTTTTTTTTTTATTTTATCTATGTTGCTTAATTTGTCTTTAATTAATTCTTTCTTTCACTTTGGTTTTACTTCTTTATTTTATTTTATTTTATACTACGGGTTTAGTTTAGTGTTTATCCTCTTCTATATACATACATTATTTTCTTTTATCTAAAAAAGCGCTGGCTATTTACAATATATATTAAAAATCAATCAAATGATGATAACTTCTTTCTAAATTGTTTTTTATCTTTTTGAAATTTCTTTGAATTTAATCTTTTTTCATTTTCATTTTTTCTCCTTTTATCCCAATTTTTTAAAGTTTCATCATCAATATCTTTTTTAAATATTCCACAATTTTTAATTGATTGAATAAATTTATCTAAACAATCATTTAAATTCTTATCCCTATATCTTGTCTTTTCACTAGATATCAAAACATCACCTTTATTTGTAAAAAAAGGAAATTTCTTATTAATTGGACATTTAAAATCATTAAAATTATTCATAATTTCATTGAAAATTAATTCATTTATAAAACTTCCTTTTAATTTATACCAATTTAATTTATTAATTCTAATAATCGCTTTGGAATCAGTAGTATTCACATGCTGTCCTCCTTTACCTGATGATCTAGCATATGAGATTTCAAAATATTTTAATTGTGTTTTTGGATTTGATTTTAAATTATCTAACCATTCAATTGCTTCTTGTTTTAATTTATCATTATTATATGTATTAATTTGATTTGAATATTTTCTAGTTGAATTTAAAATATTTGAAAATTTGGTTCTTAGAATCATATTTCATTCAACATGTTATCTTAACTTGGATTATGATAATTATATTATTTTCAATTCATTTATAACAAGTATATAGTTGAAGAATCTATTTAAACTCTTTTCAATTTGATCTATTTATTTTTCAAACTTTTCAAGGCTGTGCAACATGGTTGTGGCTGGTAACTGATATGTGGCGCACCGCTTTTTTTAACAAAAATTCGAAAACAAAATCAAACATATTAACATCATTTTAAAGCTTCATAATTACCATGAAATCATTTTTTATGTTGAACTTTACTCCAATGATATCTAAATCTTAACTCATATTCATCCAAAAGAAGAAATACCATCATCTCTCATTAATTAATCACCTTATCATCATCAAATTTATACAATTGATCACAACTTTATGGATAGAAATGGAACAATCTTCACAAGCTAGGGCTATTAGCTTTTTCATACAGGCAATCTTTAGAATTAGTTTGATTCAACTCTTCTAAGTGTGGTTAAATTCATATTCATTCAATTAAGTTTATTTTTACCGTTAATTATTTTTATTAAGCTTGAATTTGATTTAAACCAAATTAAAATATAGTATGAACCATGTATGATGATGATGATTTAAATATATAGAATTAGAGTCTTTTGAAATTGTTATCAAGTGAATTAAATTACATTATATAAATTATCTTTTTTGAAATACAAAATAACTAAAAATTTTAATCTATTTTCATTAACTTATCAAATCAAAAGCTTGGGTTTCTTGATTGATTATTCAATTATACTGAAGTTAATTTACAATTGGAAATTGAAGAGTTGGTATATTGGTATATATCCATATATATGTTTACTTTATTATAGATCTGACTACATGTATACATACATTGCATGCATTTAATTATTAAAATCCCAATAAAGATCAATTTAATGGTGCCTGCCTGAACTGGATTTCAATTATGCAGTATAATCAATTAAGTCTATAATTAAGGCTGGCTATATATCATTATTATAGGGAGATGGTTAGATTGTGATCGACTTTATGGGAATAATTGGAATTTTTGTTTATATATGTTACGATTTAAATCAATCACTAAATAAATCAACCATTAATTTAATCAATCAGATCATATATATTAATTTATACCTATAGATTAATTATCAATATTAATCAGTTTTGCTAGAGGCAATTATTCAGATTGTTAGAACCAGATTCAGACATGCAGGCAATTAATATTAATTATAATCAATCAACTATAATCGATATATGGACATCATTCAGTACTCAGCCAGTATACGTTATTACATAGGATTATTAATCAATTGTTTAACTATAATCCAGCTTTCATCTTATAACAATTATTTCATATTAACATTATATAATCTGATAGATTGTTTTTAAGAATAAATTTGAATTGTATAATATATAGTTCACTATATATAAATTATATAATTATATATTATAAATGATCATGTTGAATTACAATGATCCATATTTTACTACTGACCAAGGCAGCTATAGGACATATATAGCTGTTAGGTCGTTCAATATAATCCACTACATGTAGCTAATTTATTAATTACTAATTACATGTATTAATTTGTTTTGGTTAATTAATTGTTAAATTATAGGAGTTGTTGGTCGATTCAACATATATCTGAAAAATATTTTACTGATTTGTTGTAGATCGATTTTCCAATATATATAATTTAATATTCAATATTGTTTTGAAAACTTTTGATGATATCAAGGATTAATATACTAATATAGAATTCGATGCTTATAAATTTCGATCTCTCATCATTTCGTTTGAAGTCGATCGTTTTCTGATCATATATATATATGGCTATAACTGTTTTATATATATGGGCTGCTATTTAAACATGTTCTTAATTGTTGGTCGAATATTTTATAATTATATATAATTGATATTTTTTTTAATTTAATTAGAATTCTGAAAATTACATGTATATATAGCTTTCACAATCAATAAAGTTGTGTTAGAACTATACTATAAATATTCATAAAGAGTTTTGTCTAAAGCAACATATATAGACTATAGTTACAAACCGTATACATGATCAAATACTAGCTATATAGCTATAGTATAACCGTTTTGTATATACGTACTGTATATATATTCGGTACTTATGTACGTACGTTAAATTAATTAATTAAATTAATTATATAATAAACTTCTATAAAGAATAATTATATATATAGCTAGAGATACCCGACAATGCCTTAATTAATTTAATTATAAATTCTATATAGCTACACATTGTATGTATACATGTATATATATATATATTTGTTCCGATTTCCATTAATTAAATTTAATTATATAATTATAATAATATATTTAATTATTAATTGTGCAAGTTGCAACCTATACGTTTGAAGTTTCTCAACATGCAAATCTTTTATAATCAGTACGTTAATTGACTTGATTATAATTGAATATAGCATAGACAGTTGTACAGTACCTTACCTATATAGCTATAGTTAATTGTATGTATACAATATACATATATAGGACAATTAGAAGGCGGATATGTATTGATGGGAGCAAAAATTCTCAGCAATATATTAATTGTAATTATAATTAATTTAGTTTTCAATATTGCAAAATTAACCATTCGATCACTTATATACTTACTCGATCATATATATATAGAGAGTAAAAAGAAAAGAATACAGTATACGTTGAAATGATTTGATTTGAATGATTTTTATTTATATATTGATTGATTCGATGTAGGCATCGATCACCTCAATTAGTTCTTCATATATATATACAACTCTTTATAGAGATCGAATTATGGCGCTGCTACCAATCCAATGATATTTCAATTTAATTAAATGTTTTATAGATAATTAATTACGCACGATTATACTATATACGTACAGATATATATAGGAGTACGTACGTTTGAACTTTGAATTCTCAATATATATATATGTCTTGATATATTCTTAAATCCTCGACTAAACTTTAAAAACTATATATACCCAAAAATACTAAGATCTTGCCGCAAATCCACTGGGAGCTTCAATAAAATCAGAATATAAGCCGCATAGAGCTACAAAAAACAATTATGAGTGGTGTAGTGGCTATTTTTTGGCTCAAGGTATTTCAGCCGCTTATACCTGTCAGAAATATATATCGATATATATCGCGATCATCATCATATACATATGTATATATATGTATATATGCCCGCGCTAGCCGGGAAATTAAGAGAAAAATTCTTTTCGAGCGGCGCGCGAAGCTTTATATCGGAATTTAACAGTCAACAATTACCGTTAGTAAGCTCAGGAATTTCGGAGGGGGTCGCTCTAAGTAATTAATGCCTATATAGTCCAAAAAAAAAAAATTCATATAAATAAGTTGAAATTCCTCAATGAACAAAATTTATTTAAATTCTGAGGTGATTTAGAACGTAATACTATATATAAGTAAGTTGAATATTCCATCTTCATTTCACATAATTCACATTCTTCAATTTTCTTTTTTCTTCATTATTCAAAATCATGGGTTTAATTGAAAAGTTTAAAGATGAACTGACCAACTCAGGTTCTAATACAGATTCAAGTGGTGATTTAAAATTCATTTCTAATTTATCAAAAAATACATCTAAAGATGAGGATCCACTTACACAAGAAACAAATGAATATTTTCAAGCTGGTGTTGTGCACGAAACCCAAATTAAAAGAGGTTTAAAATCAAGACATGTTTCAATGATTGCATTAGGTGGGACCATTGGTTCTGGGTTGTTCATTGGTACTGCAACTCCATTATCACAAGGTCCAGTTATTGCTTTGATTGCTTACATTTTTTTTGGGACATTAGCATATTCTGTGACTCAGTCTTTAGGTGAAATGGCAACTCACACTCCAATCTCAGGTTCATTTTGTGTTTTCAATGGTAAATATATCTCACCTGCTGCTGGTTTCGCAACAAGTTGGTGTTATTGGTTTAATTGGGCAATTACTTTCCCTATTGAATTATTTGCTGTTGCTCAAGTTATTGAATATTGGACTGATGCTGTTCCAAATTGGGGTTGGATGATTATTTTCTATTTCTTATTAACCGGTGCTAATTTCTTCCCAGTTCATTATTATGGTGAAGTTGAATTTTGGATTTCTTTTATTAAAGTTATTGCAATTGTTGGTTTTATTATTTATGCATTTATCATGGTTTGTGGTGCTGGTAAAACTGGCCCTGTTGGTTTTAGATATTGGAGAAATCCAGGTCCTTGGGGTTCAGGTGAAGGACTAGTTTCTAATCTTAATACTGATAGATTTTTAGGTTGGTTATCCTCTTTAATTAATGCTGCTTTTACTTATCAAGGTGTTGAAACTACTGGTGTCTCTGCTGGTGAATCTGCTAATCCAAGAAAAGCTGTTCCAAAAGCTATTAACAAAGTTATTTTCAGAATTTTATTATTTTACATTTGTACTTTATTCTTCATTGGTTTGTTAGTTCCATATAATGATCCATCTTTATCTGATGATACCACATTTATTTCATCTTCTCCATTTTTAATTTCTATCAAAAATTCAGGTACTCCAGTTTTGAATCATGTTTTCAATGCAGTTATGTTAGCTACTATGATCTCCGCCGGTAATTCAAATATTTATTTAGGTTCAAGAGTTTTATATTCAATGGCCGGTCATCATGCTCCAAAATGTTTTGGATGGACTACTAAACAAGGTATTCCATATTTTGGTGTGATCTTAACTTCATTAATTGGTTTATTAGCATTTTTAAATGTTTCCAATTCAGGAACAACTGTTTTTGGATGGCTTGTTAATTTAAGTGCTACTTGTGGTATGATTTCATGGATTTTCATCTCTGGTGCTCATATCAGATTCCAACATGTTTTAAAATCTAGAGGTATTTCAAGAGATTCATTACCATATAAAGCTAAATTTAATCCATGGTTTTCTTGGTATGCATTTATTCTTTTAATTATTATTTTATTCATTCAAGGTTATTCTGTCTTCTTTGATTTTAATGCTTCAGATTTCTTTGTTAACTATATTTCATTAATTATTTTTGTTATCTTATGGATTGTTGCTCAATTCACTTATTATAGAAAAGAACCAATTATCATTCCATTAGATGAAGTTGATATTGATTCTGAAGCTAGAAAAGTTGATGCTGAAGTTTGGGATGACCCAATTGATAGTAAATTTGAAAAATTCTGGGATTCCCTTTTCTAAGAAAGTTGAATATATATTTACTTTTCTCTCATATCATATACACCATTACTTATATAATATCAGTTACTTTGTTTTTGTTTTTGCGCTTTAATTTCTTTCGTTAATTTAATGTCTCCAATTTTACATTCCTTTACTTTTTCATTCATTTTCTTTTACATATTTCTATATAATTTCTGTGTTGCATATCTTAAAGATTCTT
>JAJLSG010000250.1:0-78533 GCA_030567495.1 Ambrosiozyma neoplatypodis | reverse complement strand
TTTGGATAGAATCCCTAATCTTAATTAGTTACATACCCGAGAGTTTGCTTAAACAGAATTAACACGTGAATCAAGATGAATAATACTTTTCTTCAGTTTATGATCAATTATCAATTTGTTAGAGTCCATCTTTTTGTTTTTGATTTACTGCTATTATCGTTTCTACTTATGGTTGTTGTATAGGATTGGCTTGTTTAAAGAAACAATCAAAAAAGGAAATCATTAAGTAATTAATTAAATTAATTTTGATAGCCGACTTTATAAGTTTGTATAAAGGAATAATATGTGATTTGATACTTGAATTCACTTCTATCCAAAACTTGAGGCATCCATCCTATAAATTTGTAACTGAAAAAATGGAAGGATCAAATGTTTTTGATAAATCTGTAGTATCAGAAATTTCAGAATGTATCGATAGTAGAGAATAATATTTGATTTGAAAAAACCATCATGATCAGTCACTAATTATTATGGTCTACTTCAGATTTGCTATTTGGGAAATAAATAAGCTCAAAAGTTTCAATATATTGTGAAGTTTCATTCTTAACAAATCTTAAAATAGTTTCTTTCGCCTTTAAAATATCATCTTCATCTTTAAATGGTAACTTATTGTGAATGTGATTCCATATAGCCTCAAAACATTCAATATGTTTATCAATAGTTAATGATCTAATTTTCTCCATATGCTTTATATTTTTTGAAAAGAACTCTAGACCTCCTTTAGGTAACTCTAAATGATCCTTTGTGAAACCAGTAATGTTAATCATAATACGAGTATACGTCATGGAAACAAATTTCAAAACTCCTGATGAAATACTTGAAAAGAGAATTCGATCAGGAAGGAATTGCATAGGATGAAAAGGTTCTAAATTTTTATACTTCCAAATGCTTCATAATCAATATCTGAGACACTACCGGGTTTAGTAGAGTTAAGATACTTGTTAATAAGCTGTTGATTCTTATAAAAAGTAGAAACGGCAGATTGGTTATCAGGGGTTATTCTTATCGATCCTTGGGTCTGATTCTTACCATCATCGTCGAAATTGTTGGTCTCTGAATCTGGTTTGTTATCCATATTTAGAACGTAAGGGGTGGTTATAAGTATTATGAATTTATGATGTCTAAAGAATAACTAACAGTGTTTAAAATCAAAAATGAGATCTGAAGAATTTTTTCTTACTTTGATTTGACTTGATTTGAATTTGGTTTAGTATTTTATGCATTTTTCCGTTATGTACTTAGATATGTTTTTCACCCCATTTCATAACTGTCTTAACAACATCCAGTGATCCGTCATCCAATTGAAATCCAGGGAGGATTTGATTAAATGGTGGTAAGTAAGTAGTAACATTGTATTTCGGATTCTCCGTACTGTGTCCGAGTTACATCGCATTATCGAATTATCATCAACAAAAAAGTTTCAATTTTTCGATCCAATCAAATCAATCAACTAAGTTGATTTCTTTCAAGTAAGTCAATAATTTTATAATCTTTGAAAAGAAACCTTAAATAATGTCAAGACAATTAAAAGTTGGATTAGAAATACATACACAACTTAAAACATCAAGAAAATTATTTTCAAATTCACATAATAATATATCAAATTTATCAATTAAACCAAATTCACAAATTTCATTTTTTGATTTAAGTTTACCTGGTACACAACCAAAATTAAATAAAGAATCATTATTATTAGCTTTAAAATTAGCAATATCATTAAATTGTGATATTAATTCAACTTCATCATTTGATAGAAAGCATTATTTTTATGGTGATCAACCATTAGGTTATCAAATTACTCAACATTATAATCCAATTGCTAAAAATGGTTTAATTAAATTAAATAAAAAATATGATAATGATTTAACTAATGATAAGATAATTAGAATAGAACAATTACAAATTGAACAAGATACAGGTAGATCATTATATAAATTAAATAATGGTTTATCAAATATTGATTTTAATAGATCAAATTTACCATTAATTGAAATGGTTACAAAACCAGATTTTGAAAATTTACAAGAAATTAAATCATTTATTAAAAAATTCCAACATTTATTAATTAATTTAAATGTTTGTACAGGTGAATTAGAAAATGGTTCAATTAGAGTTGATTGTAATGTTTCAATTGATAAATTTCAAAGAATTGAAATTAAAAATTTACCAACTACTTCAGCAATAATGAATGCAATTAAATATGAATATAAAAGACAATGTAAAATTGTTAATGATGGTGGAATAATAGATAAGATTGAAACTAGAGGTTGGGATGGTAAAAAAACTTATAAATTAAGATCAAAAGAAGATTCAATTGATTATAGATATATGCCTGATCCTGAATTACCATTAATTAAATTAAATTTAAATGATTTATTACCAAATATTAAAAAAAATTTACCAAAAACAATTGAAGAACAATTAGATGAATTAATTGATGGTGAATTTAAATTAAAATTAAGAGATGCAAATATTTTAATAAATAATTTAGAATTATTAAATTATTATAAAGAATTTTATTTTAAATGTAAAGAATTAAATTTAGAAAATCCAATTAATTGGATAGTTCATGAATTATTAGGTTGTTTAAATAAATCTGAATTAAAATTTAATAAAAATTTATTAAAAATTAATAAATTTGTTGAAATTTTAAAATTAATTAATGAAAATAAAATTACAAAAAAAAATTCAAAATTATTAATAATGCATTTAATTAATAATCAATCTGATCAAGATTTACCAATTTTACATTTAATTAAAGAATTTAATTTATTGGCTGAAAATCAAATTAATGATGATGAAATTTTAAAAATTATTGATAATGTTTTAGATTTGAATAAAGATACAGTTAAAAAAATAATTAAAAAACCAAAAAGTGGTAAAGGTAAAATTAATTTCTTAGTTGGTCAATGTATGAAATTAAGTGGTAATAATATTGAACCATTAGAATTTGAAAATAGATTAAAAGAAAAATTAAATCTTCAATAAATAGTATAAGCTTACTTGTAAATACTGTGTTTAATTTTAAGTTTTCATATTTCATGCATGTGCATATTTGTATAATAGTTAAAAAGAAGAAATCATTTAAAATATACGTAATAGTAAAAAGAACAACATATGTTATAGTTGATGTATAAAAATAAGAAACTTTATCAAATTTGTAATATAGTAGTTAAAAGGATAAAAGAACTATATATAGAAGAGAAAAAAAAAAAGTAACCTAACTTGTCAAAATAGAATAGTGTTGAAATAAAGAAGAAAAAAAACATTTGAAAAAAAAGACAAGTTGATAGATAGATAATATAGTAATAAGAATAATAATTAAAGCACTTCAAACAAACATACCCAAAACAAAACCATAAAAATATCAAATTGAACCTGAAGAAACAATTAATAATAGTAAATGAAAACGCAAACACATAACAAGGACCAAAACAAACAATAAACTAGATGAAAATAATAAAACAAAAAGAAAGCTTAATAAAGAATAAAAATGGAGTTAACTTATTCTTTAATTTCTTCAACACCTTCTAAGTCACCAAAAGTATTTTCACCAGAGTATAAGACATATAAGAAACCATCTTCGTCTTTATATTGTTCATAGATAGAGCTCATTAAAGCAGCAGTTGGAGGTAAGATATCATTAACAAAAATGAAAATAGCTTTTTCTGAAGGTAAGTGAATTCTCCTTCTTATAACATAAACAAATTGACCAACAGTTAAATCACATGGAACTAAATATTTACGTTTATCAATTTCAGGAATATCACTTTCTTCAACTTTTTCACAAATCACAGGAACTCTGTCTTGGAATTTACCTTTAATTCTTTGAGCTTCAGCTTTTCTCTTTTCTATATTATTAATTTTGTTATCAAAGCAAACTTTAGTTAGTATATAGTTCGATAAGACCATGTGGGTATAATTTTTTCTTTTGGCGTTTTAACAACCATCTTTCAACAAATAAAAGATGAGTTTAAAAGACCAGTAATAATAGAATAATAAAAGATACATACCAAAAGGGTGTTCGTCTTTGAATTGGGACTTCATAATAAGGAGATCTAAAGAAAAAGGTACTTTAAGTTAGTAAAAAGATAAGGGAAAGCACGATAAAAAACAGCAGGAACAACGTTCAATTAACAAATCACTTACTTTTTTGAGTAGTATAGAGTAGATAGAGTGTTTTATAAGAACAAAACAGGCGTGTTGAGTAGGAAGATAAACAGTGGCAAACAGCACCTTCTTCTGGATTTGATTGTTTTGATTGATTAGTCGATTTTGTGAAGCAGCTTATCGCGTGGCGCAGGAGGCGGTGCTGTATGTGGCGCAGAGCAGGAGTTTGGGATTATTGTACACAGAAATTAACAGAATACATATCAATCGGATGATATATAGGATAATATACATACTAGCACGCTGATAGTGCTTAGTAAACAACCATAGAGGATAACAGGGGATTTTAAACGACTGGTTTTAACAGGTTGGACCTCTACTTCATGACTTTTAAATATTTGAGAAATATCTTCTTCAACACCAACTTTAATTGATTCAATTTTTCTTGTTAAATCTTCTTCTTCTTCAATATCCACAGATACATCAGCAGAGCCATGAACACTATTTTTTTCAACTTCTACTTCATGTTTCAATTCTTCGAGTTGTTTTTCTAAATCTTTTAACGCGTCTTTCTTCTTTTCTAATTCAATATCTAATATATTATTTTCTTTATCAGCAACTGTAAGTTCATTAATTTTTTCAATCTCAACTTTAGGGGGATCAAGAGTATGATGTTTAAAACTTCGAAGTTCAAGTAAATTCTTTTTCAATTGTTTTCGTTGTTCAAGTTTCTCAAGTTTTCTCTTATTTTCAATAATACTTTTATCTTCCAACTCTTCTTTCTTTATTTCTTCCTCTTCTTTATTCTCTTTATCTTCAGGTTTATCATCATTGATTTCAGTTTTAAATTTTGAATATCTTTTTTTAAGTACTTCAGGATCAATTGAAGGTTTAAATTTTCGTATTCTAACTCTATCTCTTGGAATGTTTTTAACTATTTCATTACTGGAACCAGTTCTAACTTGATCATTTTTAACTTCTTTTTTAACTTGTACATTTTCTTTTACTAAATTATTATCATTCAATCTAACAGGAGAATAGTCTAAAGGTAACGGTTTTCCTAAATTTATTCTTGGGAGTTTTCTACCACCACTGGGTATTCTTTTATTATTATTAACTTTAATAGTATCATTATTATTATTGTCTAAATTGAAATTTTCTAACTCAAGTCTAGGTTGTATATAATTAACAGGAGAGTGAGTATCTAAAGTTGTCTCTTTTTGTTCATTATTTAAAGTTGGACTATCATATTCTTCTTCTTCTTCTTCTTCTTTATCTTCACTGTCTTGTAATTCTTCATGTTTTAATTGTAATTGAGATGATCTAGGGAATTTTGTTGAATTTATCAGTATTGGCTTTTTATGCCGTATTAAACCATTTGTTGTTTTCGTGTAATTGTAGTTCTGATCGGTCATATTTGTTGATAATCGATCTAAGGACATTGTTTTTTGTTGAGTTGACTTGTCTAATTTATGCTATATTCTCATTTGACTGTATTATATGTAACGATTAAATAGTTTGGATCCCAGAACTATACTATTAATTTATTGGTTTCAACTTTTTTGTGAACTCCTTTTCATCTTTTTGTTTTTCTAAAAAAAATATAGAATCGGAAATAGACACCAGTGCACCGTGTGATATGTCGGAATAAGCCTGTGCACAGATGCACTGACTTTGATCTTATTTTGAAATTTAACAGATTTAAACAATTTTAATAATTTAAACAAATTAATAAGTATACAATAAATTTAAAATAATAATACATAAAACTAAAACTACATAAAAACAAAGGTATAAAACAAATAAATCTAGGTTGAAACAACAGGAGTACGTCTATGGTTTTTCTTATCTTTATGGCAACTCTTAACATGTCTAAAATAAGTTGCAAATTTCTTAGAACCAGGTTGTTTACTTAATTTAATATTAACAAAACATTTTTTATAAGGACATTGAACACACTCAGCAGGAACATCTTTACCTTCTTTCTTTTCCATTCCAATTCTATGAACTTCAGGTCTTTTAACTGATTTACCTGTTGTAAAAACTCCATGAGTTGATAAAAGATGAGTTGCATATTGTGATGTATTCATATCATAGAAATGATTAAATTTATCATTAGTCATTGAAAATGGACAATAAGGACATAAACCTTCTCTTGGTTGTTTGGTTGGTTGTTTACCTTTTTTTTCTATTACTCTATTATTATTATTTTGTTTTCTCATTTTTTGATGAACATGTTCTTCATAGATGTTAAAATTTGGATGTAATTCTATTTGAGATAATTCACGTCCTTTTCTATAAACTCTTGGTGTATATTCAGTCATTTTATAAGTTGGTGCATTTGGTTCATAAGAAAATTTAGCTGTTGGAAAACTACCAACTTGTTCAATAAAACTATTCCAATCAATTCCATTAAATTGTGTAAATTCTTTGAAATCTGGTAATGGATACTTTGGGATTTCTGAATCAATATAAATATGAACTTTATGCTCTTGTGGTTTTGTTTTCTTTTTTGGTTGAAGTTGATTAGGTAAATCATTAAGTAAATTAGTTAATAATTCTTCTTCTGGATTTGATTGATCTTGATCTTCATCTTCATCTTCTTCATTGTTGTCTTCTTCTTCTGAACATGGGTATGAATCTGCTTCTAAGTAACTACCATATCCATCATCATATCTAGTCTTCTTTCTAGTACGTTGTCTTTCATCTGGAATTGAATTATCTAAATTGAATTGAAATGGACCATCTTCTTCTTCTTCTTCAAATTCATCTTCCTCTTCAAACTCATCCCTTGTTCTTTTACCATGATCTCTTGAAGTTCCAGTAATAACTCTATCATCGCTATAAGAATAAAAATCATCTAATTGAATTGGTTCAATTGGTAAAACTTCAGGTGTGGATTGAACAACAGATTTAATTTGTTTATTATTTGAAATTTCATTAATAGTATCATAAATTAATTTCTTTGTTTCTTCAGTAGTTAAATATTCAACAGAATTATTTTCTACAACAAATTCTTGATTTAATAATTGTTCATTATATAAAGTTGGTAATTTGTTAAATAAACCAAATTCTGAAGCTGCTGATGTTGCTGTTGATTCTAAATCATCTAAAAATTTCTTAAATTCTGAACTTGATTTAGTTAATCCCGTAAGAGGATTTGGGTTAATATCAATTGGATTAGTATTTGTTGGATAAGTTAATTGATCTTCAATACTAGCATTGTTATCAGTACCAATATAACCACCATCATAATCACAACAGTCCCAACCGAATGTTGGATTCAGATCTAACATAACTTCTTCAATTGTACTAGCTAACAATTCTTCATCTAATTTAATAAAACTATTTGAATCATGATTTTCAACATCCTTTAATAATTCTTTTTTATTTGATTCTAAATATTCTGATTGATTAGCTAAATAATTATGAATTGGATTTTCTAATTCAGTACTTGAAGCTGAATCTTGGAATTTTTTAATTGTTTCTTCTGATAATTCAGAATCTAAAGTTGTATTAGGTGTAAATTCTTCTTCAACTTCTTCAAAAATTGTTGTAACCTTGTTTTTTGAATCGATCTTATCAATGTTATCATTTTCATTTTCATCTTCTTCTTCATCTAATAAATTGAAATTAAAAACATCACATCCATCATAAACAAAAACACATCCATCATCAACAAATTCAAATTCACGATCAAAGGCTGAACTCATATTGGCTTTTCTAGTGGTTTTAATTAATTTGTATAGTTTTTGAACTTGAAGTTCTTATAAATTGATAATTAATTATAAGAAAAGAGGAAGAAGTAATGATTAGAAAACATTTCAGAAAATAACAGGAATTCAGATCAATTTATATTGATACAATTATTTTATGATGGCAAATTTATAATCGATTTTTGATCTGTTTTGAGTAATTAACTAGATAAGATTGTACTAGAATTCAAAAGAGGATAAGAATTATCTGTTTTTTTGATAAGATTGAAATCAGATAATTTTTGAATCAGATAAAAATGATGGAAAAGAGTGTATTTAATTTCTCAACAGATTTTCTAAACCATTTAAACCTATTGTATTACAAAGGCATTTATATGTCCATTCAATTTCATTAACGATCAATATACTCCGTGTATATTATTATTCATAAATAATAATAGAATGCAACAATCACAACTAAGCTAGCATTATGTAAATTAACTTTGGTAGCACAACTCGTTTGTATTCGCTCCCCTACTAATTTTTATCCTGTTTTGTACTTCTACAGCTAACTATGTAGCTACTTTATACAATCAAATGCAAGTGATAAGGATCGATGTGTATTATTTTTAGCTGTTTTTATATTATCTGTTTCTTATATCTTATCGATTTTATCAGTTGCAAAATGAAATTCCATAAATCAGAACAAAATCTATTTTCTTTCATTTTTACACCACGAAAGTGACGAAACAGAAAGAGTTTAATGATTTTATGATTTTATGATATTAGTACAATTAATTTTAAATAAATAAATAAGAATTTTATCACATAAAAATATAAAAAAAAGTATAGGAAAAGCTTTTTTTATAAACAAATAAAAATAAAAACAAAAAATAATTAAAAATAAATAAGTAAGTTGAAGCAGCTATTCAATAAAAGCAAAGAAGAGAGAGGGGAAAGAAAAAAACTAGTATATAGTAACACTAAGGATATACCTGTTAAAATAATAAATAAATAAGAGAAAATAAATGATAAACAAAACTAATTGATATAAGAAGGAGGGTTCATTGGAAACAAAAATAAAAAAAAAGTAAAGTATATAAAAAGTACACTAAGACAAAAGCAGTAAAAAATCAAAATAAATAAATAAATGAATAAATAAAAGAAGTAATATTATATAATCGTTAAAACGTCAGAAAGAATTATTATTATTTTTATTATTATTATTGCATGTATCATCTTTATTAAAAGTTTGTTGTTGTTGTTGAGGTCCATTAAGTAATGAACCAATACTCATTGCATTATTTTTATTGGTTTCAGAAACTTGAATTGGACTTGAATTATTTGAATTTCTATTTTGTGGTAAACTTGATGCTGAATAAGATGATAATGGAGGTAACATAATTGGTTGTTGTTGATAATTTCTTGAATACATTGAAGTAAAGTCAATTGCTAATGCGGGTAATGTTTGAGGGATTAATGGTGGTAATGGAGGAGTTGTATGAGTTATACTATAAATTGGAGGTAATGAAGTTGATGATGTTGATGATGTAGATGAAGGAGAATTAGCTCTTAATAATGGAGCACCTCGTATTATTGGTAACATATTATTATTATTATCTTGAGTTAATAATTGAATTGGAGGAGATGATATATGTTGATCATTTATAGTATAAGTTAATTGAGGACCTAGAAGAGGAGACTTGATCAGTGAATTAGTTGAAGAAGTTAAAGATCTTATATTGGAGACAGGAACAGTAGAAACAATACCAACATTAATTTGGTTTGGAGAAGCAACAATACTTGAAGGAGGAGAAAGTGAATGAACACTGCTATTGGAAGATTGTTGGCCACTGCCATGAATATTTCTCTTTCTTCTTTTGATTGTTTCCTTCTTCATTTTAACAGGTCTATGAACACCATGTAATTTGAAATATAAACCACAAGCATTACATATAGTATTTCCAGAATCATCTCTTCTCCACAGTGGAGTAACAGTTGTACCACAATTCATACAGGCTAAAGCCAGTTCAACGCCATCTTGATTTGAATTTTCTTGTTTAGTTGTTGTTGTATTATTGCTTTCTTCTTTATTAGTATCATCAGATTGCTGAACAACAACTCTATTATTAAAAGCAGGACAACCACTACAAGAAGAAGCACCACCAGTACCATTACAATGACCATCACCAGCACAAGAGCCATCTTGGTTTTTATGTTTATTAATAGCAATCATATGAGGAGGTTTTTTCAAATTAACTGGTCTATGAGAATGATTTGCTTTATAATAAAGACCACAAGCATTACAAGTTAAAGCACCATCAGGAGTTCTTCTCCAAAGAGGGGTTTTTGTAGCACCACAATTAGCACAAACTTGACCATTATTTGATGAACCTAGAGAAGGTAAAGGAACCGAAGAAGAATTATTGATATTATCAGAATTTCGTTTAGAACTTGATCTCTTTGATTTATTTCTATTATGCAGTGATTTCCCATCATTATCAGTTTTTAAATTTTGTTGATCTAAATTCATATGTATAAAAGATTTTGTAATGGGTTGGTTAGAAACAACAGTACTCATAATATGTAAGAGTTGGAGGGTATATGTTGAAAGGAAAAAAAAAACGTTGGTTTTGAAAATAATCGGTCTTTTTTATGTAAAACTAATAAGACAGATAAATTGAGATAATTAAAGGCTATAATGAGGAATTTAAGCAAGCTAACAAAGTAAAAAAGGATATAGTTAGAAACAATAATATATTAATTATATTATCTTTTTGATTAATTTATATAATTTGAGTTTAATTTAATTGGATACCAAAGAAAAACAATTAAAAGGAAAAGGTGGGAGTATTTATATTTTTTCAAGACTTTCTATATAGGATCACAGTTCACAAAAACAGCACACCGATGGAGTTATATATTTTTTTTCTCGACGAGATACTCACTTAAAGTTAGCAAGGCCGGAACAACTTGATAAGAACAAAGAAAGAGATAACTTACATACATAGAAAAAGAAAACCAAAGGGAATATATGGGAATTGTGTTGGTTTTATACACATTTCTTCATCTCTTCATCTCTTGATCTTTTACAGAAAGAGAATCGGTGGAATTGGTGCGCGGAGTTCAACTTGTATAGCCAGAATCTGCCAGATGAGACATCTATATATATACATGTATCTGTTCAGTGTTCAGATGTTACATTTGAGTATACACGTATGTATAGCTAGCAGAGTCTATGTTATCATCAGAATATATTCATATCAATTAAGTTATCAACGTGGTCATATATTTAATTAGAAATCACTATATAAATTAAACTCTAGCTTCACTGTTCAATAGAACTTAGCTAAATACGTAGTGGACCACCGCGAGCACTTGCCTCAGTTTTGCTGTATATTTATTTGTTATATCCCTATAAAAGGAGGAGGATCAAATTGATTTGTTCGGTACAAGTTTCAAGTTACAACATATATTGATCAATTATACTTATACTGTATACGTATACTTACGTTCAAGACTTTCAATTTAATCCTATAAGTTAAGCTATAGCTTAAGAATCGATATCATAATAATAGTTAAAGAAGTTTGGCCAGATCTGGGCCATCTGGCTCGAACTTGAGCGAGACAGGCTGACAGTTGTTCGTTCTGTGATTGGCTACAGATCACGCGCATGCTTATCGGCGGTTAACTCCGTCAGAACAATCAATTTATATAGCCGGCGGTTGACGTTGACAGCCAAGACACCTCTGCACCACCTGCAAAATTGCAAATCCGAATTATTCGATCCGATTCAAAGTTATCTAAACGATCAATTACGTAATTGATTGGTTAATTTTTATGATGCCCTTTTTTGGAGTACGTACTTAAATAATTAAATTACGTTCATATTACTAGTAGTCACTAACTATGCTTGTATTTCGGAAAAACATTTTGTTTGTACATGTATTGGCTTGCTTGGAAAACCAATTTTACTAATGTCTTAAGACAAGTTAAGAGTCTTAAAGTACTAAAGTGCCGAGTTTTATTAATTAATTTAATTTATCAAATAGTTGCAAAGAAATAAGCAGAATAACATTCAAAGAATAATCAAAAAATTAAAAAAAAGAGAAATATTTTCTTTCATAAAAAAAATAACTATAATTTAAGGGGAAAGGAATCAAATGATGGATAACAAGGCCCAGCCAAGGGTAAAATAGGGTAACAATCATAAAAATAAAATAACAATAAACATTCACAAAAAACAGTACAGATAAATTTGAAGTAATATAATATACAAAATTAAATAAAAACCAAAAAAGAAAAATAAAACATATTCAAAAATAAATTTTTAAAAAGTATTGAAAGTTATAATAAAAAAAAGTAAGAAATAAAGTAAAATACCAACTAAATTATCCAAACAAAAACAAACTATTATCAAATACTACCTATGAGACTTCAGAAACATAATAATCCATAATCTCTTTAGCTTCTTTCAATCTAGCTTCTTTATTAAGCTCATTGGAATTGCCATTCTGTGTAACACTAAATCCTGGAATATTCTTTTCCCATTCAACAATATTTCTAAAACCTTTTTTATTAGTGTATAATACAAGAACATTGATTATTTCCGAATCAAACTCTTCACGACTCAATGAAGCCTTTTCAGGATAAAGATCTTTATACAGACTTGAAACATTATCAATAACTTCACCAATCTTATTGTAAAGACGTAAATCACGACCAGTTAAACTATGTAAAAGTGGGAATTTTTCAATATATTCAGGAACTTTCAATCCATTAGTACATTTACCACCATACCATATATCAAAAAAATCAGGAATAGTATTGATTTTTGGAATATCAATTGGTCCATTATGATCATTTTTATTACGTAAAGAATTTGATTTTCTAATAGGTAAAATTTCATCTTCACTTTCATCTTCATCTTCTTCATTATCATCCTCAGAATCACTATCATCACTTGAACTACTATCATCAGAACTGCTATTATCATCATTATTATTTTCTTCTGATGTATCTGGAAATACATCAGGTTCATTTTTACAAATTATATTAATCAAATCTTCTTTTTGAGTTGAAAATGTGCCTGAACTATTTAACATTGATGATGTTGAACCATTATTTGATCCTTTCTTATATAAATCTATAACTGATTGAGCTTCTTCAACATCTTCATCTTTTTTATATTTATCAGACCATCTTGGAATAGTACTTTGTTTTGTTTGAACCATATAATCTTGCATTATTTGAGCAGATTTAGATGAAATTTCATTTGGATCTTTAATTGATGGAAATTGTTTTTTAAATAATTTTTTAACGACTATAAATAAATCTGCAATTTTCTTATATCTATAGTAAGATATCATATCATATTTAAATTTTGGATGTTGTTCAACATATTTAGAAATTGGAATATTGTTAGTTAATGAACCTGACCAAATCTCAATAAATTGTGGAATAGTTAAATCACCTGGTAATTTATATAAATCAATAGGTTCTTTTGATTTTGTTAAATTATTATGGATATTATTATTAAGTGTAGCAGCATCTGAATCTCTTGAATCATTTGAAATTGAAGTTGAAGTTGAAGTTGAAGCTAAAGTTGTAACTGTAGGAATATAATTTTGAGCACTGGATCCACTAGATTTAAAAAAATTGACCACTTTTGCAGCTTCCTTTATTCTAAAATTTTTATTTATTTCTAAACAAACACCTCTAGAACCTGATATTGATTCAATACTATCAGCCCAATTCATAATTTTTGAGTAATTATGTTTTTTCATATAAAATTCAGCAATTTGAATTATTTTTAAATCTCTATTATAATCATTTGTTGAAACTTCAGTTGGGTTTTCTTTTTCATATAGATCTCCAATAAAATTTAAAGTATCAGCAACTTTATTATATTTATAAAAATTACTAATTTGTGCTTTCAGTTCAGGATGTGATTCAACAAATTCTTGAATTGGAATTTGATTTGTTTCACTACCTTTATTCCATATATTAAGAATATCAGCTAATGTTACATTAACTGAAATTGTAATAACTTTACGTTGCTTTTTAGCAGTGGAACTATTTGCTTGTTCTAAAACTCTTTTTCTTAAAATATCAATAGATTGTTGTGAAGATGGATTGGAACTATTTGATGAACCATTGATGCTAGCAGAAGATGAATCGGCCATTGTAGATGAAGGAGTATTGATTCCATAGACATTAGAAGATGATCTTAATGGTGATGCTATTATAGTTGCTGGTGATGTTAAAGTTGTTGTTGTTGCAGTTGCAGTTGATGAAGGTGATGAGTAATTATTAGTATTACTAAATACTTTTTCAATTTCAGTTGCATAAAGATTTCTAACTTTTTTAAGATTATCATTATTAGTTCTAAATGGAGTCAAAGCAGCTTTTATATTTTTTTTAAAATAATCTTCAAAGTCTGTTAAGAAATAATTCAAATCTTGTGTTTGTTTAACACCAGGTGAGAGAAATGTTTGAACTTGGTGACCTGCCAGTTCTTGAAGCTTCGCCTTCAGGAGTTCCAAATTATCACTCGACATGACTGTAATGTGATGAAATGGATTGTATGATACTATAGAGAAGAAGGAACAGAATGGAGTGTGACTACAGAGAAGAACATCCAGTAACAGAGTTTACTAAGTTTACAACAACAAATCCATTGATTCCATTCTGCTTTAAAAACGAGACTTAAATTATTCCGAGCAATTTTCAATTTTCATTTCTTATACACTAAAACACACTTATAAAATACACAATAAAACACAATAATACATTCTAATCCTCTTCGACAACACCACGGGTTGCTTCCAATAGCTTGACATCATCGATGTTGTCTTCATAAAGTTTGATAACTCTTTCAGCTTCTTCCGTTCTTTTTATTTTACTCGATGAACTTGATCCATTATCTGAAGTAGGAACTTTACCACTATAAACACCCAATGAAGAATAACCATGTTTTTTCATATAGAATTCGACAATAGTTGATGTTCTAGATTTCAGTTGTTCATGGTTCATTAGCTCTGCTTCTGAAGAAAACCTTTCTTTAAAAATATCTTGAACATATAACATAACATCACCAACAACTTTATACTTGCGTAAATTACTTTGATATTTCTTTCTCCAAAGTGGATGATCTCTTGCAAAATCTAATAAAGGAGTACCATTTGTATGACTACCTTCAAACCAAAAATTTATAAATTCAATACCATTTTCAAAAACTGGAATTTTTAAAGTAGTAGCATCACTCTCAACTTCAAAATGATGTTTACGTTTTCCTTCTCTTCCTGAAAATGATAAAGCATGTTTTGTAGTAGGAGATTTTGAGCTTGAGCCTGATTTTGATTTTGATTTTGTTTGTAAAGTTAAAGGAATAGATTGAGCACCAGGTTCAGGAATAACCATTTGTTTATTAATAGGTTCTTCTTCTTCATCTGTTTCAATTAATGATTTTAAATCAGGAGGAGTTTTAGAAGTTAATTTACCATTTGATGATTCAACTTTATTATCCATAGGTAAACTTTCTTGAACACGTTGTTGTTGTTGTGGAACTTGTGGTATTTGTAGTTGGTATTTAGCACTAGTTAAAAGTTGTAAATTATCATTAGAAGTAATTAAATTAGGATTAGCCATTGTATGTAATAATCCACTTAAACTTGCAACATCTCTAATAATATTTTGTATTAATGTTTTTGCTGGACCCATCACTTCTTGAAATACATTATCCATATCATTTTCAATATTTTTAAATGCTTCATCTAAACGATCAGGTAAATCCAGATGGTCTTTAGCTGAATTGGTCACAATTTGAACCCTTTCTTCAGCATATGCTTGTATCAATTTTACCAATTCAGGATCTAATTCAGCATTTGATATATTTGTAGTCTGCATTGTTATTAGTTGTTGAACTTGAGCATGTACAGATTAACGTAAGATCACGCCTTTAAAGCTGATAAATGTTGTTGTAAATTGTTATTTGTTGATCTTTTTTTGGAGGTGTGCGGCGGTGTTACTAGTATTACTATAACCAAATTAAATCAAATCAGATGAATTAATCAAAAATATACACGAATAGATAAATACAAGTACAAATACAAATACAACAACCAAAAGCAACGATCAAAACACCAATCATTCATACATATGTGATTCATAAACCTCAAAAATCTTTTCAGCTTCTTCCTTTATATTAGTAAATTTACAATTACAGACAAATTGAAAGAAACTATTAATCTTTTTTTCTTCCATATAAAACCCAACTGCAGCAGCCATACCTGATCTTAATTGTGAATATTCAAGTGATTCTTCGGAAGTTTCAAGATGCTTTTCTTGATATAATTTTGCAAATTCAAGTAATAACTCAGAACCTTTCTTATAGTGAGTAAAATTAGATCCACTTATACTAAGTAAAAGGGGATATTTCTTATAATAATCAGGAAGGGGAATTGAATGAGTTAATTTTCCTTCAAACCAAACTTCAATAAATTCTTCAATACTTTGAAGTTTTGGAATATCAATAATTTCAATAGTATCATGATGAGCTCTATTGGATTTAGAAATATTTGAACTACCAATAGATTTTTCTTCTTCTTTAACTCTAACTTTTTCTTTTTCTTTTTCTTTATGAGTATGAGTATGAGTATCTTTCTTAAGTTTTTGTTTTGAATGCTTTTCATAATCTTCTAAAACCTGTTTGGAGATTTTATCTCTTAACCCCACAGTTTGTGCATTCGAATGAGATCCTGTAGAAAACAATCTCAAACTTTGTAGACTATATAGGTAAAGACGGGCACACTGTTTTTGTTTCATATCAAACTCAATAATTTTTATCACTGTCGATCTCAACTTTTCTGATCCAATTTCTTTATGTTTCTCTTTATAAAGTCTTTCTAATTCTTTAAAAAACAATGCTATTCTAGCATAAGTAGCAAAATTGGTTATCTTGGTTTTCATTTTAGGTAAATGTTCTGCGACTTCAAAAATAGGAATATTATGAGTTTCTCTACCATCATACCAAATTTCAATAAAATCTTTAAGTGATATAGTTGCAGGAATATTAACCTTTTTTGAAACAAATTTTGAACTATCAAAGGAATTTTTAACTTTTGAATTCAAAGAAGCATATAATTTGATTATTTTTTCAGCTTCTTCTAATTTAAGTCTATCACCATATTGAATTGAACTTTCATTATGTCTATTACCTCTTTCTCTTTTAATTGTTGATTCCCATTCTAAAAGATCTGCAAAATTATTTTCTTTTATATATCTTTCGGTAATAGTTATTAATTTCAACTTCAAATGATCTTTATTCGTTGATTTATATTCCTTAAAATTTTTCTTAAAAAGTTGTTCAAGTGCAATAAAAACTCCAGCTATTTTATTATATCTATGATATTGGGTAATCTTCTCTTTTATTGATTTAGGAGAATCTTCAATTAATTTTGGAATTGAAATATTATTACTTAATGATCCATTGAACCATATTTCATAAAACTGAGATACTGAAACATTAAGGGGGATTTTAATATTGATATTATTGGTATTTATTTTATTAATGCTTATCTTACTGCCATCGTTATTCTTTTGTCTTTTACTAGTAGTTTCAATTGAATTATCTAATATTCTTTTTTTATTATTTGGGTTAATTGATAAATCTTTCTTTTCTTTCGTAAATGAAGGTCTATGAGCAAATTTAGTAGAGCTTCTGAATAAGTATTTATGACTTGTATTGGATTTATCATTACCATTATTATTTTGATTTGAAGAATTATCATTCAAAGGCATATCTGGATCAATAATTTGTATACTTGCATCACTTTCATTTTCACCTTCACTTTCAAAATCAATTTCAGAAGGAACTTTATTTTCAGGTTCAGGTTTGGGTCCATTTGTTGTTTCCGTTTCTGTTTCTGGTTCTGTTTTATCTTTAGTTATATTTTCATCTTCATCTCTAGTTATATTTTCATCTTCATCTTCAGATATATTTGAATCATCAATTGATGAATTTGTTTCGGATATGTTTGTATCAGAACCAACTAAATTATCTAATTTTTGGAAATATTCATCTTGAGATTTTTGAATATCAGATATGGATGATCTAACTGGTTGTAATGTTGTTGTAACTATATTTCTTATATTTGATTCAAACTTTTGAATAAGAATATTCAATTGATCAGCTTTGAAATCAGGAGTACTAGTAATAAGTGATTGGAGATGTTGAGATGCCAGTTGTTCAAGAGTACGTTTGATGGATTCCAAACTGTCTGTCTCCATAGTTGATATATTGAGAGTACTTAGATGCTGATGGTAGGCTTTCTTCAAATGATGAGCTATAGCTATAGTTATAGGATTGTAAATCAACTTGTTCTATAGAGCGAAATTCAAAACACACAAAATCGCCTTAATTTAACTACCTTTAATTCACCTTAATATACACGTAATATAACTAGACTATGACTAAGAAACAGGTCGGGATTAAACTAACTATAAAAAATACAAATAAAGAACAATCAACTGATAACGGTAAATGCAGTAGTTTTAAGAGGATGCATCTAAAGTAGATGTATATGCCTGAGTAAGTATAAGAAGAAGAAGAAGTGATGTTAAAGGAGTAACACCATTCCATTCTCTTTTATAAAAATTATAGGCAGTGGCAGCACATTTGAATTTATTTATTTATCTTAATTTACTCTTAATTTCCATGATGATTGTTTTGATGAACATTTTAATTAAACGTCTTTAAATAGTAAAAAAAAAAATTAAACAGTAAACAATAAACACTAAAAATTCACGAAGCAAAGATAGATAGAGCATAACTAACACCAACAAGTTCAACACCCATTCAACATATTCATTGAATAAAATCATTTTGAAGAGTCTTTTTGTTTATGATCTATTACATATGTTTTCAATATCTTTTTAGCCTCTTCTAGTCTAAACCCATCCTTATCTGTACTTTTCCACGTAGGGCAAGGAATAGAAAGGTTCCAAATTCTAAGATTTCTATAATTATGTTTTTTTAGATAATATTCAATAATAGGTACCAATTTTTTCTTATATTCATTAATTGTTAAAGGTTTATTCAAATGTGAGCATCTTTGAAACAAGGAGGCTAAATAAGATATTATATCAGATATTTTTTGATATCCTTGAAATCTGGATCTATATTTTTTATTCCAAAGGGGATGAAGTGTTTTGAACTTTAAAAGAGGAACACCAGAAGTAAGACTGCCATCAAATACAACATCAATAAAAGTTTGAATATTAAGTCTTCCTATAAAAGGAACAACCACATCTTGAGCATCTGGTTCAACCGCAATTACCTCTCTAGTACTAGTTATTGGAATTCCTCTTTCAAACTTAATAATATGAGGGATGTTAGTTATTAAAGGTCTCTTTTCGGACTTAATAATAGAAGAGGGGGTAGCTATTAAAGGTAAACTTTCAGACTTAATAATAGGAGCAGATGTAGCTTGTGAAATAGGGATAGACGAAAGACTTTTAACCTCCAAAACACGTTCATTAAGTGTTTTTTGTTTTGTATCAACATGATCTTGTTTAGTTTCTTTTACTAAATTGGAATTAACACTTGGTAGAATCTCTTGGGAGCTAACATTTTGAGTTGAGTTTAAAGTATTAGAAGTAGACATTGCATTATCATTTGAAGAATTAGGAGGAGATGGAAATACTTGATTTTGTGGAATCAAAGGAATCATTGGAATTGGTTGATTGGATGAATTTGTCATATAAAACTTACTATCTTGAACAATAATTTCGGGTGCTGTACCAGATGAACCATTAGTTAAAAGAGCAACATGGGTATAAGTTGAATCATTTATATGAGATTGATTATATGGAATACAAACATTATTAAGAGTTTGTAATGATTGATTTGTTTCACCGTTGGGTGTGTTGTTGTTTTCAGTAATTGAAGGTTTTATACTATTTTGGGAAGATGAACCAACATTTTCTTCTTCTATTTCTTTGGGTATTTCTATATTTTTATCAACTTCCATTTGATCAGAGCTTTGTGATTTAGGATTGGCTTCATTTTCAATATTATCAGAAGTATTCTTCATTATGGAATTAGATGGATCTGAATCTTGAGGTTCTTCTTTTTCTCCAGAACCGAAGTTTTCTTCTTCTTCTGTTTGCTTTATTATTTCGGTATCTTTATCAACATCCATTTGATCAGAGCTTGATGATTTAGAGTCAACTTCATTTTCAACTTTATTAGAGGTATTCTTTATTATAGAATTAGATGGATCTGAATCTTGAGGTTCTCTTTTTAAGTTTTCATCATCTTCTTCTTCTTCAGTTTGTTTTATTATTTCGGTATCTTTATCAACATCCATTTGATCAGAACTTGGTGACTTATATTCAACTTCATTTTCAACTTTATCAGAGGGATTCTTAATTATTGAATTAGATGAATCTGAATTCTGAGATTCTTCCTTTTCTTCAGGGCCATTTGAGCATGGAATAGCATTATCACTAGATTTATCAATGACAGTTTCAATAGCAGTTGCAAAACCATTAGCAGATATATTGATTAATTGAGAAGACTTAGCTATTTTCGGTTTATTGGAATTTTTTAAATTTTGAATAATATTTGTTATAAGGTCAGAACTATTATCAGCTTCTTCTGTAACTTTTAACTTTTTAAGAGGATATGGAGCCAACTCTTCAAGCATAGATCTTTTATTAAAGGGGGCCAGATTAATAGAAATTCGGGAATTTTCACTAAATCTTCTTCCAAGTATAAAATGAGGAGGAGTTACATGTATATCTGAATTTGATACACTATAAGGAGAAGATATTGTACTTGTTGCTTTATTTGGAGTTATTTCTGTTTCTTCATACAATTTTCCGTGGATAAAATGAGAAGGTGTTTTAATTGAATTAGGCTCTGACTCTTCATGTGGTTCTTCACTTCTAGCAAGCAGAAGAGTTTCAAGTCGATCGGACTCTGATTCTTTAGATGAGTTTTCAATTGTGCCATCAGAAGAAGTTTTAGTTTGATCAAGATCTGATTCTTCAGATGGTTTCTCAAATCTAACAAGTGGAAGAGTTTCAAGTTGGCTGGACTCTGATTCTTCAGATGAGCTTTCAGTTGTATCATCAGAAGAAATTTCAGTTTGATCACGTTCTGATTTTTCATATGCTTCTTCAATTCTAACAAGAGGAAGGTTTGCAATTTGATTAGACTCTGATTGTTCAGATGGATTCTCATTTAAAACATTGGAGTGATCTGTAATTGAACTAGAAATCTGAACAGCTGTAGATATGGGAGATGTAGTTGTTGTTGTTGGCGGCAATAGTAATGGAGTAGAATTAATTGAATCTGATTGAGTTTTAGTTTCATTATCACCAGAATCATCAGTAGGAGGAGGAGGAGGAGGAGGAGGAGGAGGAGGAGGAGGAAGTAAAAGTTGTTGAGGCTGTTGTTTTATAAATGATGATGAAGGAACCGAATTAGTTATTTTAATTAATCTATCAATTTGATTATTATGTTGTTCTTCAGCAAATTTCAAATTTTCAAAAACAGATTTAAATGGAATTAAAATCTCTTGTAATGAATTTTCTAATTCATCTTCAATTTTATCAATCTCTTGTGATAATTTTAATGTAAATCCAGGTTTATATTTATTGGGTTTTTTAATTGTTGATAATTTATGAAGTTTTTCATTTGTAAACTCTATGATTTGTTGTTTTAATAGTTCATCATTTGAGATATCATTTGAGGTACAATTAGATGACGGTTCACTGGTAGGTGGTGCCTGTAATTGCATGGTATGGCTCTAGGGTCTGGGATCCAATGAAACTGAACAATGAAGAAGAACTAGAAATAGACAACAAATCCATGATGCCTTTAAATCAAAATCAAAATCAAAATCAAAATAATTAAACTCGCTCTCGCAACTCATTCGGATCCGGGATCCGGAGATAAAGCAGCTCAAATAGAACAGTTAAGCATAGATTTAGAGGGAACACAAAGGCAATTAATTCTCTTCTTCTTTCCATTCACACCAATTGCAAAGCAACTACCAATGTCTGACTCAAAAAAATTGGATCAAAGATTAAGCTGTGAAAAGGATCTGGAGGTACTTGATGACTTACTTGATGTGACCTTCCAAGAACAAATGGATAAACTATTTACAAAGTTGATGGAACTTGCTAAAGAAGCTATCAAAAAACCATCTTTACAACTTGATTTAACTCATTTTAATTTAAAGACAGTGGAGTACATTCAAATAAAAAATAGGATTACCAGCTTGTTAAGTTATTGGGATAAGAGCTCCAAGTATGATGTTGAAGAGTTATTACAGTTGGTGGTCATTTCAATCTCACTACCAATGGATTCGTTCAGGTTTCTTCAAAAAACCAAAGATAAACAAAAATATATTAGTTTTTCCCCAGATAACGAATTGGTTAAAGAAACTGATTATAGTAGAATCTTATCTGCTGTGAAAGATGAAAATCATGAAGCTCTTACCGTTGCAATTACAGAAACAAAAAACCATGAATTTGTTCATCATCTCTTTCCCCAGAATAAAGCTCCAGGACCTGGTAATAGTCCTACAAAGTCTGGTGGTACTGACAATGACTTTACTAGATCATTAAGTAAAGATTTGAAATTTAATTTTGTTAATGATTCATTTTTTATGGGCCCTGAGTTAGCAGTTGATTATTTCCGGACTGTTCGTTTACTTACTGGTAAATTTTCAAGTGATAGAAGAATTAAGTCCCCTTTACCTTTTGGTTTTATTGATATTCAAACTACAATTCTAATATTTCTAGAAACTATTTCTCCAAAATTAATAATTATAGATCCAGTTCACCATTCTGAAATAATGTTACAGGGACATATTGACTCAATCTCCAATGGTATTATGTATTTCCTTGCTCCCTTGATAAAATTATTTTCCCAAAATCATTACCTCTCAATTCCTTTAGAGGATACATCTTTCAAAGAAATAGTGAAGAGAATTCAACCAGATTTATTAATTGTTGATGAGTTTGATATTCCAATTCTTCCTGTAGAAGTCAAGAAACCTTATATTGATACAATACCAAGTATCATAAAGAGAAACAACCAACAATGCTTAGATGATGAATCGAAACATCCTGTAGGTTATTCAACTGCCCATGAAATTTTGTCTGAGGTATTAGGTCAATCTTTCAGGTATTTAACCAATGCTGTAGCTTTAACTGATGTAAGATCTTTTGCTGGGTATTGGTTTGATTTACCTCAGAATTCTAAATTAGTCAATTTCAGATCAGTTTCAACCACATATGACTCAAGTGTTCTCTCATTTAGAAATCTATATGCGTATTTGATTTACCAAAGGTTTTTATTGATGAGTTCATTTGAGGGAGATCATTTCAAAAGAGATTGCTTAATCCACAGTTGGTTTAAAGTTTTATTGAAAGAAGAATTACTCAAGAATGTGAAAGAAGAAGAAACTAGAACAATGGGAAAAAATTATGATTCTGATGAACCTGGTAGGGATAAAAATACAAATAAAAAAAATAGAAATGATTTTATGAAATCACAAATTCAATTTTTTAATAATTCCTTTAAAAACATCGAGATGACAGATCAAGAAAGAGAAGAACTTGAGAAAGAGGAAAAGAAGTCTGAAGAACATGCTTATTTTAAAAATACTGGTCATATCATTCCATCTAATTTATCTACTAATTATTCAATCATAATTGGTAACTTTAATCATTTAAGTTTTAAAAGCATCAGAAATAACAAAAATTATATCTATCCAACTTATCTTTTTCAAATTTCTACTACAGACTATCAAAACATATTTAAACCAAACTATACTTTCAACATCGGAGATAAAGTTATTTTAGAAGTTCTTAATTTTGATTATTTGAGAGAATGTTTTAATCCTAACCAATCGTTTTACGAAGAAGAAGAATTTATTGAGTTTAAAAATGCATCAATCAAAAACTTTTACAATAAGATTTTCACAACTTACAAAGTCGTGGAATTTAACAAAAGAAACCCTGATAATAAGATAAACCACTCTAAGCTGTTACAATTTGGGTCCTGTTGTATTGGTACTGATGAACATATGTTTCAAATTAATGGTAGATTTATTGCTTCTTTATATGAAGACTTTTCAAGAAAGCCAGAAAGTACAAGAGAATTTCAGCAAAGTAAAGATCAAGTTAATTTGTTGGCTGAAGCTGGTATTCGTCACAATAAACTTAGTGCTAAAAATATTTTTGTTAGAGGAAATGGTAACACAGTAATCACTAATTATAATGATGTTAACATTTTCGATAACGCAATTTCACCTGATAGTATGTTACATCAACTTGAATTAAGTTTTCCTCATCATAAGTCACTTCTTACTCGTATTGATCCAAATATCATGAGAAATTAAGTCATTTAATACCAATTAAATATTGAAATCATATTATATGTGTTGTGATTTAAGTTAGTTTTTCTTTTTGACTTTAATTATTGCTTTTTCAATATAGTTGAATTGTTTTTGTTTGTTTTTTTGTGTTTTCAACTTTCCAAAGTGGTTATACATAGATAGCTAGTGCATATTTTTTTTATTAGATCGTGTCTGATCCTCATATTATTCTTAATTCTTAATTATTATTAATTTCATTAAATTATTCTTTTTTTTTTCTTTAACATACTTTATACTATTTCATTTTTAACTTTTGCTAAATTTTCACACTTAATTATAATACATGTATTTAAATATTTGAGTATTTCAATATCAAAGTTTTATCTCATATTATTTTTGTTTTCGTAAATTATAAGTTAAAAAAACAATTCTCTACAATTACCGACCCCCGGAAAATCAGCATAATGCTAGCAAAGTAAAAAAACTATATTCAAATTTCAAACGATATACAAAAACTAAATAAAATAAAAATGAGTTATAAATAAAAGGAAGTTTATATTTTGTTTTTAAAATTTTAAAATTTTTCTAAAAAATTCAAATAATATAGGGAAAGAGTAATAACAGAACTATCAAAAAGCAAAATAAAAAAAAATAAAGTAAAAGAAAACCAATTTGTATATAAATAATTAAAGTGAAATGCAACATCAAATTGAAAACAAATTATTAAAAACTAAATCAAATATCACCCAAGCTGAAAGGCAAAAACAAAATTGTAAACGTGAAACATGAACAGAACATGAACAGAACATGAACTAAACAAGCAAAACAGCATAACAAAAAAACTCAAAATCAAAATCAAAAGCACAATCATCAAAAACAAAAAAAAAAATAGCTATAAGCTAAAAAATGCAAGATAAAATAAGTAATAATAAAAGAACTCCTGGATCAAAATAAAAAAAAAAAGCACCAAATAAATAACCGAATAAAAAAATAATATAAGATGAATGAATAAGAACTCTTTCCCAAAAAAAAACTAAAATAAAGTAAAATAAAATAATTAATTCAAGCCAACAGACTACCTTCCATTGCAAGTCTAAGATCTCTTAATCCTTTATTATCATTTTTTGAATTTTCATTAATTGATGATTCATTATTATTTTCATTTCTATTTTCTCTATCTATTGAATCATCATTTTCATGTCTAGTATCATCATCATCATAATTTTGAAATTTAATTTTAGCATCAGATTTATTACCAAATTTTAATTCTTTAAATGAAATTCCAAATCCATCACCAAAAGTTGAAAAAGTTTTATTTATATTAAATTTCTTATCATTATCAAATCTTGAAAAATGAATTCTTTTAAAATTATTTAAAAAAACATATGGTTTACATGTTTCAATTTCAACTTGTGACAGTGGATCAATACTTGTTTCAGTAGGAATTTTAAATAATTCATCAAAAGAAGTTTCATTTTTGGAGGTTTTAATTGATTTTTTTAATTGTTTAGTTAAATAATTTGGAATTAACTCTTCTGGAATTGTAGGTAACTCATATTTCCAATTAACAAAACCTGATTTTAATTTAATTGTAAATAAATGACCATTATCGCCAATTGCGACAATATCATCAAAATAATCCTTATTATTTAAATCATGTTTAATTAAACCTATTTTCTTAAAACCTAAATTTGATAAACACCAATCATTAACATTTAAAGAAGATTTAACGACAGTATTACCTGCATTTGGATAATATTCATCCATATATTCATTTTTAAAACAATGAATTGAACCATTTAATTTACTTAATAAAACAACAGATTTTTCATTTTCACAAATTATAACATTATCAACAATTGCAGATGTTTTACCTCTTTTAAATTTATCCATTAAAATTAATTCTTTTTTGAAATTTGTAAAATCCCATAAATAAATATCATCACCTCTTGTTGTAACTGTTGTAATTGCTAAATCATATAATGAAAATGAAACTTGTGAACAACCTTCAGGTGGAGAAAAATAAAACATTGGTTTACCATTTTTTGATAAATCAACAATAATTAAATAATTTGAATTAATATTTAATGTATTAAACATCTTAATTATGATTTCTCTAAAATTATGAGATTTTAAATTAACATCTTCATTTATTGAATCATCAAATGAATTTAATTGAGATGAAGATATCAGTGTAGCTGAAGAATCACCTGGTGATTTACTGATCTCATTTTCAACTTGTTGATTTTGTTGTTTCTCAATTGGATTATTATTCTTAAAATATTTCTTTAATTTAGTATGAGACATTTCAGAAAACATCATAATTGAATCAACAGTAGTTTTAGATAAACCTTTAAAAATCTTATTAACTAAAGTTGATTTTCTAGCTAATCTTAATTTAGTAATAGGTAAATCTTTATAAGCAGAAGAAGTTTTAATACCATTCATGATTGAATCTTTTGAAGATGCATTATAAATTAACCAATTACCTTTTAAATCAAAAACAGTTTTATCACTCATAATTTTACTTTTAAAAGGTTTTAAATTCTGAATCAAATTATAATTGTTTAATTTATCATAAACATATAAATAACCAGTTGAATTATCAGATAAAATGAAATAATTATCAGAATCATTAGATTTAATTGTAAAATTTAAATTTGTTAAATCAATATCTTTAGAATAATTTAAATTAATAATTTTATTATAAGTAACATCAATGACCATAAATTTTAATTCTTTATAAATATCTTTCACAATGACTAAAACAACATAGTGAGATTTGATTCTATTTGTAATTAAAGGATATAATCTTAATAATTTACCACCTTCAATAATATTATCAAATTTAGAAACTAAATGTAAAGAAGTTGAATGTGAATGTGAATGTGAATGTGAATGTGAATGACCAGAATTAGTATTGGTATTATCAGTTGGTGAATTTGGATCTTGTAAATGCTGATTATTATATTTATGTTGTAATCTTAATGATTCATGTGGTAACCAATCATAGATTTCAATTGAATTATCATAACCTAGGATGATTTCACCATTTGAACCTAGTTCTTTTAAAACCGTGTTTTTTGTATCATTGATCGAGATATCATGCTTAGTTAATCTATTATTGGATTGATCTAATACAGAATGACCAGATATTGATGAAGAAGGTATTGATGATTGTGTTTTGTTATTGTTATTATTGTTATTGTTAGAGGAAGTTGTTGTAGCTTTAACTTTTGCCCATAACAAGTTTGAGTTTCTTAAGAAGTAAGACTTGTTTGAAAGAGAGGAAGTGACTGAGATTGGTTTGATATAGATTGATTCCATTGACTCTGAGATCATTGTGATTGATTTTCCCCCAGAGTTGATGAATCCAAAGAAAGAAAAGGTATAAACCCAACAATCAACAATCTCTGTTGCCCTTTTCCCTTATCAGAATGACTGATCCGGGAATTGGTGCTGGCAGTCCGGGATTACAGTGCACGTGCTCGTTGGTCACGTGCCGCGAAATTTCGTCGAATTTTTTTATTTTCATTTTATACTGGAAGAAGACGTGTTTGGTGTTCAGATATTCCTACAATTTTCATATTGATCTCATAAACTACAAGTCATGTCTTCTTCAATTCAATTGTTAAATCCTAAGGCTGAGTCTCTTAGAAGAGAACAAGCTTTACAAGTTAATATCACTGCTGCACAAGGTTTACAAGATGTTTTATCAACTAATCTAGGTCCAAAAGGTACTTTAAAAATGTTAGTTGATGGAGCTGGTAATATTAAGATTACTAAAGATGGTAAAGTTTTATTAACAGAAATGCAAATTCAATCTCCAACTGCTATTATGATTGCTAGAGCTGCTGCAGCTCAAGATGAAATTACAGGTGATGGTACAACTACAGTTGTTTTATTAGTTGGTGAATTTTTAAGACAAGCTGAAAGATTTTTAAATGAAGGTATTCATCCAAGAGTTATAACTGATGGTTTTGAAGTTGCTAGAGAAGAATGTTTACAATTTTTAAATCAATTTTTATATAAACCTGATTCAATAGATAGAGAATTATTATTACAAGTTGCTAGATCATCTTTATCAACTAAAGTTTCACTTGAATTAACAGATATTTTAACTCCAATTGTTACTGATGCAGTTTTAAATGTTAAAGATGAAAATTCAAATAATTTAGATTTACATATGATTGAAATCATGTCAATGATGCAAAAAACTGCTAAAGATACTGAATTTATTAAAGGTTTAGTATTAGATCATGGTGCAAGACATCCTGATATGCCAAAAAGAGTTGAAAATGCTCATGTTTTAATTTTAAATGTTTCTTTAGAATATGAAAAAACTGAAGTTAATTCAAGTTTCTATTATTCATCAGCTGATCAACGTGATAAATTAGTTGCATCTGAACGTAAATTTGTTGATGATAAATTAAAAAAAATTGTTGATTTAAAAAATACTGTTTGTTCAAATGGTGAAGGATTTGTTATTATAAATCAAAAAGGTATTGATCCAATGTCTTTAGATATCTTAGCTAAAAATGGTATATTGGCTTTAAGAAGAGCAAAAAGAAGAAATATGGAAAGATTACAATTATGTTGTGGTGGTGAAGCACAAAATTCAGTCGATGATTTATCACCTGAAATCTTAGGTCATTCAGGTTTAGTTTATGAACAAACTATTGGTGAAGAAAAATTTACATTTGTTACAGAAAATTCAAATCCAAAATCTTGTACTATATTAATCAAAGGATCACAAAATTATATTGTTCAACAAGTTAAAGATGCAATTAGAGATGGTTTAAGAGCTGTTAATAATGCATTAAAAGATCAAGGTTTAATTCCAGGTGCTGGTGCATTTTATTTTGCTGCTCATAAATATTTAAATGAATCTAAATTAAATAAAGGTAAATTAAAGCCTGGTTTTAAAGCATTTTCAGATGGTTTATTAATTATTCCAAAAACATTAGCTAAAAATTCAGGTTTAGATACATTAGATGCATTAAGTGATATTCAAGATGAATTAGATGATGGACAACAAATTGTTGGATTAGATTTGAATTCAGGTGAAGCAATGGATCCAAGAGTTGATGGTGTTTGGGATTCATTTAGAGTTATTAGAAATGCAATTAGTGGTGCTACTGGTATTGCTTCTAATTTATTGTTATGTGATGAATTATTGAAAGCTGGTAGATCCTCTTTAAAAGGTCAGCAATAAATAGACTTACTACTTACTTATATTAATCTTCTTTTCTTTAATTTATTGTAATAATTGTTTTTTTTTTTTATATACCATTTATTTAATTTAATAATTTGTTAATTAAATTTAATTTGATAAAAGTGAATTAAGTTTTATACAATTTTATGAGTAGTTTTGAAATAAGTTGTTTAATATATTTATTTGATAGATAGATAAGAGTAAAAGTAAAAGTATAGAGTAGTATAGTATATAAGAAAATAACAAATAAAATAAGAAAAAATAAAATAAAGACTAAAAGAAGAACTGTAATAATAACATGTTCCATAAATAATAAAAGTTTTAAAAACAAATCACCAAAAGATCAAAAGAGAAAACAACAAGCATGTATAAGCTATACTTGTAAGATAATAAAAGGAGTAAAGAGAGAAAGATAAATAAAATAAAATAATAATTGGAATAATACAAAAAAATCAAAATAAAAAGTATTAATTTATCAATAATAATAATAAGAAACCAAAAATAAAGAAATATAAATAATAAAATAATAATAATAATAGTAGTAATGGTAATAGTAAATAAAACCCTTGAAAAAACAGCAAAATATAATAATAGATCTAATGCATTGTAATAAAATAAAGCAAAAATTTGAAAATAAAAAAGAAGAAAAAAACAAACTTATCATTGATATAGTAATAATGGAACTGAAATATAAAATAAAACAAAATTCAACAAATATAAAACAAAAAAACTATTAATAATAAATTGAAAAAAATAAAATAAAATAAAAAATGTAATATTAATTAGTTAAGAAAACAAAAAAATTAAAAAATCAAATTCTTTCTTTTATTTTAAAGCAACAATTAAAAAAAAAAAACACAGAAACAACAGAAACAATTTAACAAATAAATTTTGATATATTTTTAACAAACAAAACAAAAATGTAACATAAGACACAGAAACAAATTAAACAAACGATTTAAAAACTTAACACTGAACACTTGAAGAAAGGGGAAATAAAAAACTTAAGCAAACAACAAACAAACAAACATATAAAATAAAGCCAGATAAATATAAATATAGAGACATTGAACACACCTATAGTATTAGTATAACTAATTGACAGAAAGCAAATAATAAACTCATGAAAAAAAACTGAAAAAAAAAGACAATTGTAGATAATCAACTAAATATAATAATAGAATTAAGGAAAGTCATTTTAAAACTCACGATGAAATTGAAATTGAAATGAAAAGAAAAGATATTGTATTATTGTATGGTTTAATTTATAGTGTTTTGAATTTTTTTTTTATATATTGATTTTGATTTTGATTTTGATTTTGATTTTTTTTTTTTTTTTTGTATAATAATAATTAATTAATTAATGATTTTAAAATTTGTATAATAAGAACTCCAAATTGTATATTTAACTTAATTTTAATTTTAACCCCAAACGGACATACCATAACCACCAATATTATTATTACCCCAAATATTAATATTTTTATTAAATAAACCAAAATTATCAGTTGATGAATTACTACTATTATTTGATGCAATAATATTATTAGTATTATTACCACCAGCAAATGTATTAGGAGTAATAGTTGAAACAGAACCATTATTTAAAGTTGAATAAGAAGAAGCATTTAAATTAATACCACCTGCAAACATATTAACAGAAGTAGAATTCTTTTTATTAAAATCATTTGAATCATTAAACAGATCATTTGGAATCATTGAAATTAAAGGATTATTGATATTAGTTGATGAAGAAACATCAGAAAATGAAGATGATGAAGAAGCTGCACTAACAGATGAACCATTTGATGATGAAGATGAAGAAATTGATGTATTTGATCTTAAAGTTGAAGGAATAACAAATTGTTGTTGTTGTTGATAGGATTGTTGTTGATGATACATAGGTTGTTGAATTCTTTGTTGTTGTAAATATTTAGATTGTTGTTGAATTGAAGGAGATGGAGAAGGTTGTTGAGATCTATTATAAGGAGAATTATTTGAATTATTTGAAGATCTTAATAATCTAAATTGTTGATTTTTTTTATACTTTAAAACAGCTCTTTCAACATCATCTAACTGAGAACTAAATGGAACAGAATATAAATCATTTGAATAATTAGTTGAAGAAATTGAAGCTTTATTTTGATAAGTGATTTGATAATTTGACATGATGAAAATTGTACAATAAATTAATATGAATAAAATGCCAATAAATAATATGATATGATATAATATAGTATAATGAGGAAACCCAAAGCTTTACTTTTTTCTATAATGAAATATATAAGAATGAAATATAGGAAAGCAAATAATGAAAAATAAAATAAAAACTTTTTTTATTGAAATTTGGAAAGGAAGAAGAAAAAAAGTAAAGATAAGCAGAGTAAGAATGCAATAAGAACTAAAGAGGATTAATGAATTATAAATGAATATAATCAAATGTGGTTTGTGTAAGTTTTGAAAGCAGGAAACAGGAAAACCAACCAGGATGCAGGGAATTAAAATCGAATTAAAATCGAAATCGTTGACGAATTGCAAAATTTGGAGAAGGCGGGCGGTGCAGAGATGTATTATCAATTTATCATAAGTTTATTCCCATTAATTACACAAGTATATAGATACACAATTTCCACTTTTATATTTTATTATTCTCCTCATACATCTTTAATAAATCCTGTAGTCTTTTCTTCTCAACTCTTTCTTTCTCCAGCTCTTGTTCAAACTTTTCATTCATTTTATTCACCATTTTTTTGAATTCCAGTCTTAATATTGATGCACTAACTGAATTTCTTGAATTATTATTATTATTATTTGTAGGACTTAAATGTGATTGATTAGATGTTAATATCGTACTTTCATCAATAACTGGCGTTGATGGAATCGACATTGATGACATAGTTGATGCTGAATGTGGTGGTATTGAATCTGATGTTGACATCATATATGAAGAAGAACATGAATCACCTAAATGATCAACTTTTAGTAAATTATTTTCTTTTGTTAATTTTAATACTTCTTTTCTTGAATCTTCTAATTGATTTTTTAAATTTTTAAATTTTAATTCATTTGAATTTGTTAAATTTTGTTGTTTAATTAATTCTGTTTTATTTTGAATCATTATTTCTTGTGAATGAGTTAATTTATATCTTAATTGATTTAATGATTTTTCATATTGTTTTTTCTCTTCTGAATATTGTTTTGTTAAATAATTATGAGCAAATTGTAAATCTGTAAATGCAGTTTTTAAATCATGATATTCAGTAATTGGTGATTCATTATCAAGATCTTTTGAATCTCGTGCTGTGAAAAATGTTTGTATGCTTGGTGATGATAAACTATTAAGATTTGAATTTGTTCTAGTTGAACGTGGATTTGTTGTTACTGATGGAGTTGTTGGTAATGATGATAAATTATTTGATAAAACTAATGATTCAATACAATTTGAACACCAATTAATACGACCTTCTAAAGTTTTCATTGTATTCAGGTTTGGATCAGGTAGTTGAATATTATGTTGAATTGATAATGAAATAACAGTTGAAACCATATCTTCTAAAGCATTTTCAATACCTGATTCTAAAGTTGAACCTAAATTTTGATCTAAAATTTTAGAATCAGCATCTAATAAAACATCATGAACATAACCTAATTCACCAACTTTTAAATAATGAGATTTTAATCTTTCATTTAAATCATCTAATTCTAAATCTAAATTAATTAAATCATTTAATAATAAATTTAATCCATCATTTTTATTAATTAAATTTGATCTTTTTGATTTTAAATTTGAAACTTTTTGTTTTAATGATTCGAATTGTTGTAATGGTAATAAAGCATTTGAATCATTTAATTTTGAATCAGCTAAAGTTCTTTCAATTGTTAAACTTAAATCATATGCATCACCTAATTTTTTTAATCTTGATTCAAATAATTCAGGAACTAAATCTCTTAAAGTTGTATTTGATTTATTTAAAGAATCTAAAGTTGTTGTAGAAGAATCAGTTGATTGATGATGATGGGATCTTTTTGGTGATGATTCAACAGATGAAGAAATTTCAAATTCTTGTTCTAATTGTCTTGCTAATTCAGATGGATCATTTAAATTATATCTTTCAGAAGATTTTGATCGATCACGTAATAAACCATTTGTAATTGATTCGACTGTAGTATTCATTATGTTGTATTATAGTATATCAGTTGATTTGGTTAGAGTTGTGAGTAAGAAAAAAAGGGAAACAGACAGTTCGAATTCAGACAGGAGTTGTTAATAAATTTGAAAGTTGATTGGTTTTAGTGGTTTCCTAATTAGGCGAAGTGTAGGGCGAAGAAGAAAAAGAGAGAAGAACAGCTTAGAGGAGAGGGAGAGGCCAAGCTGGATATGGATCTGGTATATATGTGGGTGATATGGAGGATGAAGAAGAGGTATATAAGCTGAAAGACTTGAAAGTTGTGGAAAGTGGATTTGTGTTGATATTTAGCTAATTTGAGTTAAATTAGATTAATTTGGTTGGGAGTCGTTGACTACTTTTTATTTTTATTTTTTTTATTTTTTTTATTTGTACTAGCTGGATTTGGATGTTTGGAATTCAGAAGACTCGAAATTGAACTTGATAATTATTTAACAAATTAATATTATAAGTTAATTGGATATTATTGGTTGAAATTAATGGAATGTCGCCTTAACTGAATACTTATATTAATTACGTGGAGAGAATAAGCTATTTATGTAAGGTACAGTCTTTACACACCGTTTATGCTGGTATTTAACGACAATTAACTCATCGATATCGTTATAAATTAACTGAAAAGTATTTGTTAAAAACCAATATTCACATTCAGCTAGAATCGATCTCTTCTTCTAGTCCTATAATTAAAGGAACGTACTAAATAAAAATAAATAGGTCAATAAATCCCGAATCCCCATTCAATTAAACGCGCTATAAACTATACTAATTAAAGTAGCCAAACACGCTTTCCATTTCATTTACGAAATTATATGTAAACAATCATAAGTTCAACTTATTCAATTTGCATTAAATTTTCATTGAATTCAATTTAATAAATATGATTTAATTGTACAGTTTGAATTTGTACTAGCTTGATTGAAAATTTGCGAAGAAAAATTCAATTTCCAAGAAAAAAAAATTAGTCGTTCTAGTTCTAGCTAGCTAGAGAAAGAAAAAAAGTAGAGATTATCTAGAACAAAAGTTACAAAATATTGAATTTTTTCACTTTCACTGAAAAACTCGAAAAAGAGTTGGAAATACCGATGTCTAATTTGTATATGTGTGTTTAAATTTAATATTTATTTTATCATGTACATTGTACATGTACATGTACGCAGCTGTACTGTACAGGTCGGTTGGTGTCTAATTTGGTTTAAAAAAATTGAAGAAAGAGAAAGCTAGTACCTTGAAAGATAATTAATAAAAGTTCATTCATTAATTAAACAGCTTTCTTCACTTTTTTCTAGAATTAAACTCAAATTGTTACTCAATACACAAAATCTTCATATAAAAATCACTATTGATCAGTTAATGTAAGGTACTGACGTTGATTCAGTGAATGTGAACCTACATATTTGGAAACATTTTAAGATGAGATTATAGCATTTCAAAGATCAATTCAAATATGAGTTGTCTTTGCTAATTGTAGTATATCCATTAATTAATGATAGCTTTAATTCATTTGCTTGACTAGTTCTTGCTAACCAAATAGTTAATGATGTTTAATTGAAAGACTTTTCTGAAATATGATGATAAGTTGGTGATAACACTGATATATCATGTCACTTCATGTGTATTGAAAGTGATAATTAAGCACGCGTATAAGTAAAAAGTTACTAAAAACACAATTTCGGGTTGTACGTAAGCAACTATATTTTACAGAGCATAACTGATTTCCTGGTTGTTCAGACACTCCTTTCTCTCTTTATTTCCTCTCCTGGCCTTATAGATCACTCTTACAATCACTTTCACTTCTCCAGTTGCTTCTACTGCTTCTATCGTCACTAATATCTTACCATTTCCAACAAGAATCAACTTCTAATCTTAAACATTTTATTTCATTTATTCATTTGTTATCTTTTAAATTCATAAATTCATTTATTCATAAAATACTATTATATTTTGATTTACTATCCTCTATTAATATCTAATTTAGCAAATACTCTATCACTTTAAATTTATTTTATCCCATTAATTATATCCACGTATATACCATAATATAAAAAAAAATCATAAGATCTTAACTCCTCTATATAATAAACAATGAAAGATACAGAATCAGGTTTCACAACACTTCCTGAAAAAAGAATAGTATCAAAAGAAGAAGAAAATTCACATTCATCTTCCCCAGAACCTGTTGATAAACATGATATTTCAAATACTTCTAAATTTGATGCTGGCTTAAGATCATCTGAATTTTATAAATCAAAATTAAGCCCAATTAGATATAAATTAAGATCCTTAGTTGTTCCATTAGTTGAATTAGAAAGTCCAATCTTAGCTAACATTCAAAAAAATGTTAGATCACCATTGCTTGATACTTTCTTCATGTATACTGCCAATTTAGGGTCTCATACTTTTTATGTTTTATTATTACCTGTCTCTGGTTGGTTTGGTTATTTAACTGTTTTTAGAGATTTGGTTATTGTTTTAGGTTTAGGTATTTATTTCACTGGTGTAGTTAAAGATTATTTATGTTTACCAAGACCAAAATCCCCTCCTTTACATAGATTAACTTTAAGTAGTTACACTGCTGAAGAATATGGTTGTCCTTCATCTCATACTGCAAATGCAACTTCAGTTACAATTATTTTATTATGGGAAATTTTTAAGAATTGGTCAAATTTAAACTTATCAACAAATTTACTTTTTACAATTACTTTAATAGTTTATTGGGTTTGTTTAGTTTTAGGCAGAATTTATTGTGGTATGCATGGATTTGTTGATATTTCATTTGGTAGTTTAATTGGTATCTTTACTGTAATTTTTAGAAAAATTACAACTAATTCTTTTGATCAATTTATTTATTCATCAAATAAATTCATACCATTAATTACTTTTTCAATTTATTATTCATTAATCTATTTTCATGTCTTACCAATTGATGCATGTCCATGTTTTGAAGATTCAATTGCATTTATTGGTGTTTTATTAGGATTAGATTTTGGTCATTGGTCAATTGCAAATTCTAAATTCAGAGGCAATGATCCTTTATTGCCATCTGTTGTTCCATACTCTTATGAACAATTAGGTTTATTTAAAACCATTTTAAGAGTTTTAACTGGTATTTTATCAGTTGTAATTTGGAAAGTTTTATCAAAACCAATATTATTAAAAGTTTTAAAACCAATACATCAATTATTATTTGGTAGATTGATTCAATCTAAAGAAAAGAATGATAAAAATCTTAATATAATTCATGATGAAAAACATGATGAATGTTGGGCATTTAAATCAAGATATGATTTAACTTTGTTTGTTAAACTATTTGTTTATGCTGGTATTGCAACAGTTACTGTTTATGCTAAGATTACATTTTATTATTTAGGATTGGGTGCTGTTGAATCGTAAATTTATTTTTACTTATATCATTATTAACTAATTTCTTTCTTTTAAATGATTCATGATTCATGATTTAGACAATTTGATTATTTTATTTTATTTTATTTTATATGTATTTTATTATTATTATTTATATTCATTTTTTAATTTTGCTGCATTAACCTAAGTCGTATACTCGACATTTTGAAATATTAATTATAAAATATCCTCTAATTAAACCTCCTTAATCACCCTCAATAATTACACCAAAAATAAACCCTTCCAGATCACGTGCTCTGACCGAGGGTTCCGCCGCAAAACACGCCGCTCCAACTCTCAAAATTTTCCAAAGGCTGTGTACTGTCTGTACTCGGATTGGAAAATTATATCGAAATAGTGAAGAAGAGATATAGTGTTAAGATTATATCAAATAAAGACCCTTTGAAATTCAAATAATCCACATATATTTATAACAAAATGGAAAACGATAAAGGTGAATTAGTATGTCAAATTTGAAATTATTAGAAAGATATATTATTGTTTCGATGTTTGGATGAATTTTTTTAGATTTAATTGAATTGATTTATTGATTATTGAAATTGAATATTAGTAAAGAAATTGGAATTTTAATTAATTAATATTATTAAATGTTTGAAGATTTGAATCATTTTATCATGTTGTTTGTTGTCTTTTGACTTATTCATTTATGATTATTCAACTTTGAATTATTGAATTAAATATTGAATCAAGTGGAAACAAACGAACTTGATACTTCAAGCATGTAAATGAATACAACGGATATTCATATATACTGTATGGCTTACAAGCTATATACTTCTCAGAAATTTTGTTTGACCAAGCATGTTCAGATTTAGCATGTTGGAAACCCATTTTGAATTTTCATAAGTAAATCAATTTGAATTATTAAAGTGTTCATATTTATAAAACTGAAATCAACTGTTGTGACTGTATTAATCAAAGAGAATTTAACTCTAATTTTTCAAGTTAACTAACTGTTAAACAATTACTATTTATAAAATGTATTTTAATATTAAGAACAATGGCAAACATTTCAATAAATCATGAATCAAATTCATTCAAACGTATCTCATAATATCCAATCAAAAAAACTAATTAATAGAATATAAATACTAACATAATTTAATTATTAACTAGGTTGAATTATACATTCCAAGAAAATGTTCTGCTACCAACAGAATCATTAAAGCTAAAGATCATGCTTCTGTTCAAATTAACGTTGCTAACGTTGATGAAGAAGGTAGAGCTATCCCAGATTCATACACTACCTATGCTTTATGTGGTTACATTAGATCAAGAGGTGAAGCTGATGATTCATTAAATAGATTAGCTCAACAAGATGGTTTATTAAAGAACGTCTGGTCTTACTCCCGTTAAGATTCTTTTTGTTTTGCTTAAATAACTCTTATATAATATTAAAAAAGATATTGTTTTAATATAACCTAATTAAAATGTAAATAACTAGGAAATGTAGAAACTCCCTAATAGACCCCTTACGTAATATCGACCTGTTACCCGCCCTCATGCCCCTGCATCCCGTCGATCGACCCAAAACGGCCCATTAAGCCGCAAAACTAAAAATTTTCACCTTTTTTACACGCTTTAAACTGTTAAAGGAGCACCAGGCAAATTTATTGAAAAAGATCCAGCTGGATCAGGAAAAATGTCTTTTTAAATCCTTTTCCTTTTTAATCACATATAAGTCATCCTTATTTTACAATCATGGCAACTGAAGGTATTCAAGAAGTCGATACTGGCTTAATCGAAACTAATTACGACAATGTCGTCTATTCATTTGATCAATTAAACTTAAAAGAACAAATCTTAAGAGGTATGTGAATTTTTTTTTTTTCATTTTTTCCATTTTTGAATTGTTAGATTAAAGCATACTAACAATCCAATTTTTCTTTAAATTATTAATACAGGTATTTTTGGTTGTGGTTTTGAAGAACCATCTGCTATTCAACAAAGAGCTATTCAACCAATTGTTGAAGGTAAAGATGTTTTAGCTCAAGCTCAATCTGGTACTGGTAAAACTGCTACTTTTGCAATTTCAGCTTTACAAAGAATTGATGAAAAGTTAAAGAAAACTCAAGCTTTAATCATGGCTCCAACCAGAGAATTAGCTTTACAAATTCAAAAAGTTGTTTTATCATTAGGTATGCATTTAGATATTACAGTTCATGCTTCCATTGGTGGTAAAGCTGTTGCTGATGATATTGAAGCTTTAAGAAACGGTGCTCAAATTGTTGTTGGTACTCCAGGTAGAGTTTTCTCAATGATTGAAAGAGGTTTCTTCAGAACTGAAGATATTAAAATGTTCATTATGGATGAAGCTGATGAAATGTTATCAACTGGTTTCAAAGAACAAATTTACAATGTTTTCAAATTTTTACCAGAAACTACTCAAGTTGTCTTATTATCTGCTACTATGCCACAAGAAGTTTTAGAAGTTACTACTAAATTTATGAGAGATCCAATCAGAATCTTAGTTAAAAAAGATGAATTAACCTTAGAAGGTATTAAACAATATTACATTAACGTTGATGAAGAATTATACAAATTTGATTGTTTGTGTGATTTATACGATTCTATTTCAGTTACACAAGCTGTTATTTTCTGTAACACTAGAAGAAAGGTTGAACAATTAACTCAACAATTAACTGATTCTAATTTCACAGTTTCTGCTATCCATTCTGATTTATCTCAACAAGATAGAGATACCATTATGAGTGAATTCAGAACTGGTTCATCAAGAATTTTAATTTCAACTGATTTATTAGCTAGAGGTATTGATGTTCAACAAGTTTCCTTAGTTATTAATTATGATTTACCATCAAATAAAGAAAATTACATCCATAGAATTGGTAGAGGTGGTAGATTTGGTAGAAAGGGTGTTGCTATTAACTTAATTACAAGTGAAGATGTTGCTGCTATGAGAGAAATCGAAAGATTCTACTCTACTCAAATTGTTGAATTACCAGCTACTTTCGGCAACTTATTCGATTAAACAACAAGCATATTATAAATAATAGAAGGATGAAAGAAGTGAGCAATAAAATAATTTTAATATATTAATGTGTTTTCTTTTTTATTCTTACTTTAATTTACAACTCGATTTTCGTAAGTTATTCTAACTTTAGTACCTCCTTTTTTTTCTGTTTCAATTTTGTTCAATCATTAATTTATTTTTATTAATTAATATACATTATATTGTAGTATCTATTTTGGCTGTCTTCATTATTTAAAAGCTATACATCCCTGTTCCTGTTCATTAACTGCTGTTTTTTTTTCTTCATATATGTGATTTTTATTTATTATTACTTTCATATCTGTTTGTTTTATTCTCTTTATATTCTTTTCATTGTTTTGTTTATATAAAAGGGTTTTATTCCTTGTTATAATTGTTTCCAATTAAAAAAAAATGTTTTAAATTTAACTATAGAATTGTAATTACGATTATGAATTAATAAATGAAATGTATTTTTTATGTTTTTTTGATTTTCATCCACTTTAACCCCCCAAGTATAAGCAAACGTTTATTATAAACAAGTAAAACACTAGTTATATAATACGTATAAGTATAAATGATATAAATAATATAATAATAATAATAAAAAGTAATAAATATGCTCTAAAATAGATTCCTTTTTGGATTAAAATCTATCTATTTTTGATCAACTTTTTGTTCCAGTTTTGAATCTTTTTGTTGTTCAATAATTGGTTCAAATTTTGATGATGATGATGGTGATGGCTCAGTTTCAGATTCTTCAGTTGATTTATCATGAACTTGTTTATCAGCTTCTTCATAATCATCTAATTTCAAATTATCCCTAACATTTTTAATAACACCTTTATTTTGATAACTTTCTTCTTTAATTAATTCATCTTGTTCTTTCAAAATATTCAATTTCAATTTATCATCATCTTGGAATAAATCTAATTTAGCAACATTATATAATTCATCAGGAATAGATGATAAAACACCTAATAAAGCATCATAATAACTTTCTAAATCATCTGCATGTTCACCATAAGTAAAAGTTGATGATAAAATCAATAAACTTGATGGAATCTTTTGTCTTAATCTTAAATCTAACCAAGTATTCAAATCATCTCTTAATCTAATAATTGAAGAATTTGATGTTCTAATACCTCTGGAAGCACAAGCAGTTCTTAATTCAGATAATGTTAATGAATCGACACCTTCATAATCAATTGCTCTATCATCTTTAATAATTTGTAATAATTTATATCTAATTTGATATCTTAGTAGTTCGTCGGTACCATATGGAGTTAAAGACATATATTTTGCCATTGCCATTAATTGAGGTCTTGATAAATTATCTAAAACTTGATCATTCTTAAAACATCTTGCAATTTTAATTAATTCATCATGAGATGGTTTCATACCTTGATTGATTGTTTTATAAAAATTAATAAATAATTCTTTATTTTCTTCATTGATTTTTTTTGGTAAATATAGACCACTTTCATTAAAAGTTTGTTGAATAAATTCAGATGCCTTCTTTCTAGTTGAAGCTAATAAATTTTTCTTTTTATCTTTATCTTTTTCAGATTCATAAGTTGATGGTAATAAATTTGGGAATAATTTTAAAGCAATTGGTAATAATAATTCAGCAAATGGAACTAAGACAAACATTGAAAATGGGATTAATCTTAATATATCAGTAATAGTAGTTTGTAACTGACTTGTTTCTCTTCTTGTTAATTCATAACCTGCTAACATTTTAATTAATAATTTTGAAGAGACTTTAATTTCATAACCTAATAATTTTGTACCATTCCAATAATGTTCAGCTTCTTTTTTAATTCTTTGCTTTAATGAAGGCTTTGAAGTTGGAACAACCTTAGCTGGAACTTGACTAGCTGGAGGAGGAGTTGTAGAAATTATTTTATCATCATCTTTCTGAGGTTTAAGTGTAGCATATGAACGAAGTAAATTGTTTTGATTATATCTTAAAGTTGACTTTTTTAGAACAGTTGAGTTTAACAGAATTCTATTGTTCAAAGAAGTATATCTTGAAAGACGAATCATGATAGTATTGAAGAGAATTGTATGAATGATTTATAGGATAAACATAGGAAACACTGGGGAATAAAGTGAAAAGAAGTGTTTATACTAAACTTTGTTGAGAAGTGCGTGGCGCGGGAGGCCGAGGTGGCGGTGTATTTGCCACTGTGGCGGGTGGTGGCACAGTACTTTTTGTGATTTTTGCCTGTTATCATTATCTGGTTTACTTACTTCCTATAGTTTTCATCAACAAAATATATCAATTTGCTACCTATTTTGCATAGCATGAACACCAATTATGAGTCATCCTATGCCTGGAAGTTTCCCTTCTAATGATAATTCCATTTCTATCAGAGATTCCTTATGGATGCCTTCTCATGAAACTATTAATTATTCTTCAACTAGTTTTTTACTCCCCCGTTCTAATACCAATGATTCTTCAAATGATAATCATATTTATACAATCGATGAATTATCACAAATACCACCTCAAACTGCAAATATAATGAAATCAAGAAATAAATTAAAAGCAGAAGCAATTAACTTGATACATAATTTTATAATTATGGAAATTATATTAGTTTATTTAATTGATACAAGTTTTATCAAAATGGTATTGAAGGTTTCATTTCAAATAACTTTATTATACTTTTCACAACATAAATTCAATCAAATTTTAGAGATAATGGTTGAACAACATCGAGATCTGAATGATAGTACTATCAGAGAAAATTTAAAGAGATTATCAAAAGCACGCTTATTTTTTCTAATTTTAATAAATTCTGCAGTTTTACTTGATCATATTTTTACATTTAATAAATTTTGTGAATTCATTCCACATAATGCAAATAATAATAATAATAATAATAATAATATCAATGATGATGAAAATAATAAATCAGGATTTAATCATTTGATTCGTTTAGTTTATGTATTTAGTTTAATTATATTTAAGAAAATTGTGAACTTTTGGAATACAGATACAGATGATAATATACTCAGGTATGAAAATCCTACAAATTTTAATCATAATGGTCTTTTCATTAATTTTGTGGGTGAATTGAAACCAATTAATAGATATGGGTTAGTTGCTTTAGATTTATTAATATTTTTCTTTCAATATATACTATACATTCATGGAATATCACAATCAATTAGTAATACAACAACAGATGAAAATAACAATGATAACAATGAAACTGAAAATAATGGCAATGAATCTATTGGATTTAATTTTTTTACCAGAAATTTACAAAATATTCAAGAACGAAATGTTGATCAAGTGTTTAAAGAAGATGATTTTTATGAAGATGGGTATCAAGGTAATATAACTGTTTTAGAAATAAATCTAGTTCCTTGTTTGGGGTATACTGCAATGAAAGAGAAAATCATTAATTTTTTCATTGATTGAATTAATTGATATTTTAATAATTAATGCTACACACTTTATTGGTTTTTTAGGATTACATTTTCTTTTTGTATATTAGTATCTAAATTATTTAATGAATTTTTTCCAATTAAGTATAAATGTAATTTTGTATGCATGAAATCAATCAATCTATATACGTACCAGCTAGGGTCTTTATAACTGAAATTTTTCCTTGGATTTTATTTTAAACTTTCAGGTTGTTCTTTTGATATTTTTGATATTGATATATCAATTACATCAGTTGCACGTACTTCAGCCTTCAACCTTGTTATATGAACAACTATTTATATAAGAGTTATATTTTATTTTAAATTCTATAAGACTTCATTTACTGAACAGTGAACACTTTATAATTTGTTTGAAAAAGGATTAGAAAAAAAAAAGAGATTTTGATTAACAAGGTTGGTTCACAACAACACTCAATTGCTTACTATTTTTTCTCAGCAATTAAAACAGCTAAATAATAACAAATATAATTGATCTTTCTTTCAAATTAATTGAGAAATATCAATTCATCAATTTAAAAACATAAGACAGTTGTTTAATGAACAATTTGAAGGTTTTAAAAATCAATTATAGCTGATTACCATACAATTAATCGATTTAATATGAAGTAGTTTGAAGGTGCGGATATCTGATTTGGATTTAGTATTTACACTAACCCGAACCTGCATTTATCCGAGTTTTTCCGATATCTTTCAGTTTCTCCAGACAGATCAGAGGACAGTACGTACGTTGTTAAATTAATTGGTGTTGATTACTATTCTTCTTTCTTTGCTGATATTCAACTTGATGCAGTACTTACCAGCTGATTCTATTCCAACACAAATTACACAATGCTGCTCTTGGGTTGAAGCTTATCAAGAAAATTGAAGGTCCAGCCTATCATCTTACACTATATCCACGTCCAACAAATTATAATCATCAACTTTAGAAGATTTAGCAAAATCTTCCCATAAACTACATATAGATCTTAAATGATTAAAATCATTCAATTGAATTACTTTTCATATTACCATTAACTCCATACAGTCAAACAATCACCAATCAAAATTTCAAAATTAAATATCAAGAAATACCATGCATCTGCTTCCTGTATCAAGTCTTTGATTAAATTAACATTATATACATTATTTGAGCTAACATATAAAGTTAAGAATTGATTATTTGTTTCATTTGTACGAGCTAAATTATTTTGAGAATCACTAATTGATCTGTGATAAAACTATATAAGAATACATTGAAGCCAAATTTTTACCATAAGAATCAGAAGTAGTTTAATTATCTTTTTTAAGTTGTTGATTTTGAACCAAATTTAAGTCCGGTGAAGGTAGTAGTTTATCATCGTTTTTAATTGTCATTTTGAACCAATTTTAAGTCCCTTGAAGGTTGATTAGCTGGAATATTCATATTAAGGTAATCTTCTTAAAGATTACAAATCACTGTTGCTTTAATTTTGCTATCCAAAGTTTTTTATTAATATCGATTATTTTTCAGTTTAATTGAATTCTATATATGTGTTAATTTTTATTTAATACTGTATACTTATCAATTAATATTTTAATATAGCTATCTAGATTGCTCCCATTTTTAAGAGGATATTAATGACCTTAATTTAAGAAGTTTAAGGGTTATAATTAATCAATTACACTTAATTTATATCACGATCACATTCTTAATTTAATTAATTAAGGTGAAGCTAGGAGATAACGATGGGTAGTGTATTATTAAGCTGTTGGGTTGCCTTAAAGATTAAGCTATAGACCATAGTTATAACTGTTGAACATCTATATATAGCTAGCTATATATCAGCTGTGATAAAGGCTAAGCCAACGTGGTGTAACCGTATAAGTTCACCAAATTAACTTGAAAACGATAAGGATAAAACATGTTCTCATTGTAATAGCAAAATCAAGGCGAAAAGCTATAGAGTCTGTACGTACGTACGTACTATCAATTAATCAATACCATGTATCATTAATTTTGAATCTGTGATATACTATCCTTATTATGAATTAAGTTGTAAGTGTAATATTGTATTGATTGTATACGAATTAATATTGGTTGTTTTGATTATGAAAAGTTGGAAATAAATTTCCAATGAACTAAAGTTAAATAAAAAGTGATTTTAACAATGGATCGTATGTGTCAACTTTAGACTGATGGCATTATACCAACCAGTGGCAACCACTATAGCTCATCCATCCAGAACCCATCCAGAATCCTGCTACCATCTCTGATTATTCTCCAATCAAACACGTCGAACGCCAGCGAAAGAATCGAAAAGCTCGAGCTCAGCTTCAGCTTAAAGGTAATCCGTTAACGTTGCCAACTTGTTTTAAGTATTTTCAATTTTCAATTTTCAATTTTCAATTTAATCGTGATCAATTCTTCTTCTTCCTCTGAATCTCTCTCCTTCCTTGTATATATATAGAACACTTGTTCCTTATACTCCCATTCTTACTCTTACTCTTACTCTGCTCGTTTGCTTTCCAACTACAGTACTGCGGGTTGAACTCCTATCGTTTCTGTTTTTAATCTCATTCAAATCAAATCAAAACATCAACACAAATTATATCCAATGTCGTCGTCAAATAGTAAGCTACCAAGACCAACTATGACTCCAAGGTCTTTTTCTTCGGAAACAACTCTTACTCCTCCAACTGATGAAGGTATCGTTCCGAATCCAAAAGTATTGCCTTCAAATAACTATAAATCTCCTTATTATATGCCTTTTAATAACAGTAATGAACCAAAACCTGTTGATTTAATGATTCATAGATTTTCAATTTGGAAAATGATTATTAAACAATTGGTTTTTTATTTTAAAGAATTATCAATTTTTAAAAAACAAACTTATTTAGCAAATAAAGCAATGTTGGAAAATTTAGATATTTTAAGAAAACAAAATATGGGAAAATCAAATAAAAAATCTTCTTCTTCAAAAAATGCCTTAAAAGCAACTTTATCTTCAGTTGATTTATCTCAATTAAATAATAATACTAATAATAATATTAATAATGATCAATTTATTAATCATTTCATGAGATCCTCTTTTTTATCAACAAATGATCATTCCGTATTATCAATCTCTTCAACTTTATTTAATTATCATGCTGGTTTAGCTGAAAAAGAACTGATTACTTTTAATCAATTAACACTTAAAATTATACCAAGATTAGAAAATTTAAAAGAAAATTTAAATGATGCAATTAAACAAATGGCAACTTTAAAAAATTCTTCAGAATTTAAAATTAAAGATTTAAAAATTGAAATTGCTAAAACTGGTGCTTTATTAGCTGATTATATGTCTTCTGTTGAATTATTAACAAAAGGTGAAACTAAAACTTCTTTAGGTACTGCAATTAAATTTAATAATAAAATGGATCCAAAAGAAGATCCGTATTTATTAAGATTAAAATTAGATTTACAATTAAAAGATCAATTATATGCTGAAGCTCATTTAAAAGAAGCTTATTTTGATTTACAACATAAATCTGTTCAATTAGAAACTATACTTTATAAAGAAGTTCAAGATTGTACAAGAACTTTTGTTAATTTAATTAATAATGAATTAGATGCAGGTAAAGAAAATTTAGTTTCTGATATGATGGATGGTTTTTTAAAAAAAGAATATGGTATTGATTGGGATTTTTTTATTAATAATGATAATTCTAAAAATTTATTAAAAGTTTCTGCTCAAGAATCTTTAATTAAAGAAAAACAAATTAGAAAAAAATCAGATGTTATTTATCCTTATCAAAGAGATAAAATTAGTTCTTCATTAATTTCAGGTTTTTTAGAAAAAAGATCAAAATATTTAAAAACTTATTCAAAATTTTATTATGTTTTAACTTTTAATTATCTTCATGAATTTAGAACTGATGATAGAAAAAAAGAATATCATCCAATTTCTTCTTATTGTTTAAATGATTTAGTTGTATTTGAATCATCTGATGATCAAAAGAAATTTATTATGAGACTTCATCCAAAATCAACAACTGAAAAAGCTAAATATACTTTCAGATGTCCTGATGAAGAAACTGCTTCTAAATGGCTTGATTTATTAAGTGAATTAACTTCATTCCCAGATCCATTAGAAAGAAATGATCCAAATAATGTTTTAGAAACTGTTGCTCCAATTTCACTGTCTATAGTTTCACCTAAACCATCAATAGTTGGATTAAATAATAATAATCCTAATCAATTTTTATATCCTTCAAGATCAAATGATGATGTTTCAACAATTGGTAGTGCAATGAATTCACCTGCAGAATCAACATTTTTTGCTAATCATAATATGGGATCAGCTTCTTCTTTACTTTTACCTACTTTTCAATCTATTAAAAATGAAACATTTATTCCTGGTCATAGATCAGTTAAAAGTACATCATCTGCTGCTTCATTAAGAATAAATTCACCTTATTCTGAAAGTTCAAGTTCACCTGATGTTACACCAAAACATAGAGTTTATTCACCAATTAGTAGTAATTATAATGCTAGTGTTGAAGCTAATAATAATAATAATAGTGAAGATTATTTTAATTATATTGTTCCAAGACCAAAGATTTCACCACAAAATTCAGTTAATTCAGTTGGATCATATAATAGTACTCGTGTTAGAACTCCACCTTCAATTTCAGTTAGACCTTCAACTCCACCATTATCTTCATCAAATGGTAAACAATTACAAGCAAGAGCAAGTTCACCATTAAGACAATTAAATTCAGAATCAACAACAGCATTATCATCACCTGGTAGTTCAACTGGACCAGTTAATTTTAGTACTAGAGGTAGAGAAAGATTAAGAGCTCAATTAATGAAAGCAAACAATCATTCAACTTCAATGAGTGCAATTATTCAACAACAACAATCATTAAATGGTACAATGCTGTCTGTTCAACAAGCACAGAATTTACCTCAAACACCTGGTGAATTACCTCCTACTTCAGTTGGTGATTTATTTATTAGTGATGATGGATCAGTTGTTACAGTTGGTGGTATTCCTGTCTCTTCACCTGGTCCTTTACCAATTCCACGTTCAAGTAGTTCAGCTAGATTGAATGAAAGTGAATATTTTGGTGAATTGAATGTTGCTGCTGCCAATGTTGCTGCTAATGGTCGTACTGGTACTGGTACTGGTACTGGTACTGGTACTGGTACTGGTACTGGTACTGGTACTGGTACTGGTACTGGTACTGGTACTGGTGCTACTAATAATTGATTTTACTATTTTTGTTTTTGTTTTGTTTTGTTTTGTTTTGTTTTGTTATTTTTCATACCCTTTTATTTAAATTATTTTCTTAATTATTAATTCTATATACATTTTTTACTACCTATTGATTTGTCTTTTTGAACTTGTTGTTTATATTTTGTTTTATTTTGTTAATTGCATCTTTCATCTAAATTTCATCTGTGCGTGTAATCCGGACGAGTTCCGGCTTAGCTCCCACTTTCTAGGCTGTGTTTATGCTAGTCCGCATTTGGCAGAAAGCACAATAATTGGCTGGTTGTTTTGGTTTAGTTCCATTTTTTCCTTCTTTAACTGTTCAACTGAATGCATTTTGTCCCTTTGAAAAAGTTGGAAGGAGAAGGGAGTAGGATACGGTGGAACTTGTGAACTTGATGAAACCATCCTCTTGTAATTCAATTGCTCTTCATCTTATAGCAAATTAACTCTTATCCTAAACAATCTTGATATCAAAGCACAATTCAACCTAGCTAACTGACAATTATCATTCAATTTAATTTAAGGGGATATTCAAAGGGTCTTGATTTTTGATTATATTTATATCTTTTCTTATAAAACACACAAAACAACTTTATTATTATTATTATTACACATTCATTTAAATTCATCTTAACATAATGCCATTAAGTAACTTTCAAAAATATATGTTGGAAGATTTACTTTTACAAGGGAAGTTTTCTGATGTTACAATTAAAGCATTCAATACAAGATATGACTTACACAAGGCTATTTTAGCAAGATCAAGTTATTTTGTAAATTTATTCAAATCACCAAATACAGGTATGATTGAAACTGTTAAACGTTATTCAAATGGTACTTATGCAAAAACTGGTAATGCAAGAATTGGTATGGCAGATGATGAAAGTTTTATTGAAAATGAACAAACAACAACAACTGATACAACTAATGCAACTGCTCCTTTAAGTCCAACTGTTTCTGGTCCTGATATGCATACTGCTGGTAGTAGTAGTACTAGTAATAGTTCTACAACTAGTAAAAATGATGATTATGATAGTTTGGAAATTCCAAGAAGAAATAGAGATAGTTCTTCAATTCTTTCTTCTAAAAAATCAAATTCTCCAACTAAAAGACAACAACCAAAAGGTAAAAAATATCTTGATATGGAAGAACCTGATATTGATATTGATTCTTATATGGAAGATGCTAAACTGGCAATTGATTATGCTAGTATTCAATCTTTAAAAAGTAAAGAAAAGAAAAGAAGAAGTAGAAAAGGTGGTGCAAATTGGTATAATTCAGATGAAGAAAGTTTTGATGTTGATTATATTGAAGTTCAAAAAGAAATTTATGAATTAGATCCAGATGATCCATTAGTTACAAAACAAGCATTTGAATTATTACTGAAAGAATTATATGGATGTGAAGATCCATTAGCTGAATCTAAAATTCCTTATCAAATGTTTGCAACTGCATCTTATTTTAATATTAATGAAGTTGGTAAATCTGCAACTGCTTTCTTAGCAAAATATATGACTCTGGCTACAGCTGCTCAATTTTTAGCTGTTTTACAAACTAAAGATTATGGTGAAAATGGTAGAGAATTAACTGAACATTGTAAATTGCATTTATCAAGTTTTGGTTGGTCAGCAGGTCCTGATAAATGGGATGATGTTCCTGCTAATGTCATTAGTTCAATTGTTGGGGATGATGCATTTTATGTTCCAAATGAATATGAAAGAGCTTTATTTATAATTAGAACTATTGAAAGAAGAGAAAGTCAATTAGGTTCACGTTCTGATATACCTGTTTTAAAAAGAGCTTTAAATCATAAAATTCATTATTCAAATATGAGTATGAGACAACTTGAAGCATTAGGTCAATATAGAGATTCTCATAATGAATCATATATTGATCCTGATACTTTACTTGCTGCATCTTGGGAAACTCATTCAATTAGATCTGCTATTATGTCAACTGATTCATTAGATATACCATCTGATCAAATTTCTGTTCCAGGTAAAATAAAATTACAACAATATTTTTATTCAACTAAAGAATTAACTTGGTCTAAATTTTTAAATGAAGATCCAATAGTTGGTAATGAAAGATTATTTAGAAGTACTGTTATTCCACCATTAAGATTTTCTGTTACAATACCTGATGTTTTATCAATGGATGAAAGAACCATATGTTATAGTGAAGATTTTAATTATGGTGGTTCAAAATGGAAAGTTGCTGCTTATAGAGAAAGTATAACTTCCAAATTAAAAGTTGAAATTATTAGAAATCCAACACAATTACATCTTTCATTATTAGAAGCAAATCAAAATCATTCTGATGTTGCATCATTAGCTGATGCATCTGATCGTGTTACAATTAAAAGTATGGTTTCTCATCATCATGCTAAACCTTTAAATTATTTTGATAAAAGAAATGAAGTCTCATGTTATTTAAATTATTATTTACCATGTAATGAATCAGGTGGGTTATTATTAGGTAAGAATTTACCTTTAACAACAGTTAAAAGTTGTGATGATTTACCTGATTCATCAGCATTTTCAATTGATGATGATGCTATGTCTATGAAATCCATTAAAACTATGAGATCTGTTAATCATGGTGACTGCCATTGGAATTTTGATATTGATATTAAATCAAGTTTAAGTCGTTCAAAAGTTATTTATGGTAGAACTAAAAATACAAATACTAATTTGATGATTATTTTTGTTCTGGGTTTAGTCTAGTTTATGATTACATTATATTATATTATTGATTCTTCATTAATTGTTTGATTAGTTTACTTTCGTTTTTATTCCTTGATTAATTTATGTTTCCACGTACTATATTTTTCTTTCTTTTTTTCTTATTATCTTTTCATTTTATTTTACCCTTTTTGATACATGTTTATTGCTTTTTTAATTTGTAGTTTTGTTTTAGTTCTCTCCCTTTTTTCATTTGTACATTCCTTTCATATCTGTGCTTTAGTTTTAGTTCTCTTCTTCTCCTTTGTTTACGTTCCTCTTTCTTTTTCTAGCTATCTTTCTTTTAGGGATTTTATCTGTTTATTATATTATATTGAGATTTTTTTTATTTTCTAATTATTCTAATTTCTAATTGTTTTTGTAAATTAAATTAAATTAAATTAAATTAAATTAAATTAAATTAAATTAAAGGAGTGTAAAGAACTGAAGAAGGTCTACACAGCCTTGAAAAGCGCATTCAAGAAATTCAGATCAAATGTTAACAGATGTGTTCAATGTTCATGAGCTTCATACGTTTCTTTCATAAGATTAGCAAATTCAATAGAGATATACTTCAGTCATGACATCCATATCTACGGACTCTTATCATACTATACTTCAGCAAATAGACAGTGAACTTATAAACATTAATTTGTCTGATAATTCATCACTTTTATCTAATTATATAATAACTAATAGATTATCACAAAACTTGGATATTATAAGAAAATCTACTTTTAACAAAGACATATCAAACGCACTTTCATCACAATTACATTCTTTAGATAAATCAATACAAGATATAAAATTTGAAATTGAATATAAAATCAATAAAGAACATACAGAATATCAAATTGAACAAGAATTAATTAGAAAACAAGCAATTGAAAAAGAACGTGGATCAATAGTAGAACCAATAAAAGCTAAAGAAACTAATAATGATGATTCTGAAGAAATTGAAAATTTAAGACATAGATTATTATCAACTAGAAATAAACCATCTCAATTAGATGCTGTTAAAACAATTGAAGGTCAAAATCAATATCATGAATCATTTCAAAAAGAAATTATGGAAGCTTTACCTGGTATGGTTTCTACTTTAAGACAACAAGCTTCTCAATTTGCAGATGCTGTTAAACATGATGCTGTTGTTTTAAAAGAAGTTAGTCAAAACTTTGATAAATCTCATGATAAATTTCAATATGTTAATACTACTTTATCTAAGTATCATAAAGAAGGTAAAATGAGTTGGTGGATGTATATTGTTATTGTTGCTGGTGTTTTAGTTGCTTTCTTATTCTTTGTTCTATTAATCAGATTAATCCCAGCTCGTTGATTAGGTTCTACAATTTTTTTATAAAATTTTAATTTTATATACGATTAATGAAAAAATAATTTATTTAGTAAATATACACTTAATTATAAAGTAGTTGGTTTTATAAGAATTGGTTCTAAACTAGACCCCTTTTCATAAGAATTAGAACGATAAACTTCATCTAAAACTAAGAAAGACTTTAAATCCCAGTGATCTCCAACTATAATTTCTTCTGGAGCAGATTCCAATAATGGTGGAATCATCTGTTCATATAAATCAACAAGTTCTAGAGATTCATTTGGATCTGTTTCAAATGATTCATAAATCTTATTAAATTCTTCTTTAATCCAAGAAACATCTAGCCCAAGTTCATTTTCTATTGGATAATTGATTATTTTAAGTAACCATAAATGAATTAACATTTCCATATCAAATTTAGACATTTGTTTTATATCTACAGGTAATTGATAAATTTCAATAAATGAATCAAATTCTTCATCTTTTTTTAAAATATCTTTAATTGTAATTAATTTTTTTCTAAATTCTTTTAATAATTTTTTTTCTAAAATTTTAATTTCACTTTTCATTAAATTTAATATATTTAATTGTGATTTTTTATAAATTTTAATATTATTATAATTTTTTTCAAATTGAATTTTAAATTCTAAATTTTCTTCATTTAAATTTAATGTTATTAATTTATCTAATTTTCCTTTAAATTTGATTTCTAATGCATTTTTTAAATTATTTAACCCTGTTAGTTTACTTTTTAATGTAATTGAATCATCAATTGAGTTTCTACCTAAAAATGAATATAATTCTAATAATCCATCAGGTATTAAATGATTCTTATTACATAAATAAATAACATTTGGATCATCTTTCAATTCTAAAATTCTTTCTAAATTAGATTCATCGTCAACTTCTTTGATTTCATTTGAATCTTTTTTATCATCAATTGCATATGTATAATCACTTAATTTAGGTAATTTGATTATCCATTTATTTTCAGATTTATTAAATTGATTTTCAAGTATTGGAATTAAGCCAGATATATTTAAACTTAAATGTAAACTTTCAAATTCATTATCAGGAATACAAAAACCATAACCCATGAATAATTCTTCATTACCTTTAGGGCCATAATTATTAAATAGTTCAATTTCATTATTATTTTCATTTTCATTTAATAAAGTAATTTCAAAACCATCTTTAGAGCCAAACCAAGAGACTTTTGATTTTGGTTCATGATTTAATAAATCAATAATAGGTAATAGCATAACTGATTTTTTATCTGTTTTTGAATTAATAAATCTATATGGAAATGCTCTTGATGTTAATATTAAATGAGACCAAATAAACCAACCAAATGTAAACCAATTCTTAGTATTTTTAATTTCAATTTGAATTAATTGAAATAATTCCAAATCAGTTAAATCATTATAATTTTTATATTTTTCAATTAATGATAAGTCATTTGAGTTGAGTATTATTGATATTGAATTTAAATATTCATTTAATAACGATTTTAATTTTAATTTAACTCCAGTATATAAATTACTACCAATTAATAATTCAATTTCTTCAGGTGAAAAACTTAATGGTGATCCAATTTGTCTCAAGCTAGGTAATAATTGAAAATATAATTTAAATTTATTATCATTATTGTTATCAATTGAATTTAAATAAGAAATATAAAATTTCATAATTGTAACTGAATCCAATTGATCTTCATTGATTTTAAAATGTTTATATGCATCATCTGGATTAATTATTAATTCAGTTGGTATTTTAATTATCAATGGTTTATTATTATTATCTGTTTCATCTTCTTTTTCTTCTGAGTTTTTATAATATGCTGTTATTCCTGATTCATCAGTATATTTGAATTTGATTCTTGAATCAATTAATGCACCTTGTGATTTAGACCAATTTATAAATTCATTGATTGTTTCTTGATTTACTGAATTGATCATTGTATTTATTTTAATTTTAATTAATTGAATGAAATTATTAAAATAAAATAAAATTAATTTAATTAAATCAAAATAAAAAAAATAAAAAAAAAAAAAAATTGAAAAATAAAAAAAAAACGTGCACAACTCAAAATCTAATCATTTAATCATATAATCTTTGAAGTATCTATATATTTATCTTTGAACAAGCAAAGTCTTTATCGATTTCAAAATTATATGAATTCAATATCAACTATTTCAGCTTGAAATTATTTTCAAATCAGAAACCCTTTCTAATCCAAACATTATGTCTACAAGCGGTGGTTACAGTTCTTTCAAGTTTCAACTAAAGTCTCATTGACATTGAAACATCCAACATCCAACATCCAACAACACCCATTTTTTACACACTTTGACTTAGGGTCAATTAAATTAAGAAGCAGAATCTCTTCATCACTGTACTGAATTTGAAGTAATAATCAACGGCATGGTCATTGGAACAAATTACTGATATTGGCTGATGTTTTGTAATTGATTTTAAAGAACTTAAGTATTGTGTTTATTACTACTCCACAACTTCAAGATCTTTGATTATTAGATATACATTATGATTGTATTATTAACTAGTACAACAATTGATGTTGTGTTGGTAATATGAGAAAATTTTAATTATTTTTTTAATATACTCTTGTTGCCTATCTTGTTGGTCTTTCAAGTATTTAATTTAAGTAGTTTGATCATTATCATATCTATATGATTACATTGAGTACCACTTAATTGCTTTGGGGTTAGAAGTAGTTTGTAATTTAATAAACTCAATAAATTTGAATTGCTTTACTAAGAACACCTATAACCGAATTTACTAGCGGGATGCAACGCGATAAGAGAAATCAACGGCGACGATAACAGTTTATATGTCGAAAAACAGTGTATTATTTCAAATTAAATATAATCAATTTAATAAAAAAAAGAATATAAACAAATAAAAAAATTAAATCAGATTCTAAATAGTATAAGTATAGTAATAAAAATAAAATAAAAAAATAACTAATTAAGAACTAAAAACATTTGAAACACAAAATCACGGACAAAACATCACCTAAAACTCAATCATCATAAAACAAACCAAAACATTTAATAGAGAATAACTAAAATAAAATAAATAAAAAAAAGTAATTAACAGTTAAGAAAAAAGGAATATATAACATATAACATATATGTATGATATTAAAATGAAAAAAAAGAACTATAATTTAAACCATTAAACTAGCTTTCTTTCCACGTTTTGAACCTTTTGAATACTTCTTTGGTAATTTCTTAGAAGGATAATAATCTTCTTCTTCATCTAAAGTATCATCAAAATAATAGTTTTGTTTTTCTCTAGCTAATCTTTTTTCAACTTCAACTTGATCAATATTGGAATTATCATCATAATCAAATTTCTTAGTTTTTTGATAATTTTCAACAAATTCTAAATCAGTAATTGATTTTTCTAAATCTTTATCTTGATCAACAACTTTCTTAATAACTTTAGATGAGCTTGACTTTGAGTTTGGTTCAACTTCTAAAGCGGCAACTTCGGCATATGATAACTTTCTAACTTGAATATCAATAAATTCATCATCATTACCACCTTCACCTTGGTATTTCTTCATTGCAATAACTTCATTAGTTGAATCATTAATTGATTTTAAATCATTCTTAACCTTAGTTGTTATATCTTTATTATCTGGGGTAGTTGAACTGACGTGTTTTTGTAAAGTAGATTGTTGTTGTTTTTCTTGAGTTGAGGAATAGAAAGGCCAGAAATTGAAACCAGATCTTTTTGGAGTAGCATCATTATTATTTAAAACAGTAATATCAGTAGCAGTTAATGGATCAATAGTATTTATATCTATGACTTTAGGTAAGGTATCGGGAGTTGTTGGAGATTGTTTTTGTGTTTGAGGTTTTGAGAAGAAAGATAACATAATTTTAAAAAGATAAAAGAGTTGTATAAGTTGTAAGTAATAAGAGGTTTTTTGTAGTTGAATAGGTGACTGGGAAAGAGACAGGATAAAGGAAAAGGAGGAAGGCAAGAAAAAGAAGGAAAGGAAAGGAGTTTATATATATTTGTTGTTGCAATTGTGATTGCCACCATCCAGGTTAATAAACCACTAAATTACAATTAAACACATGTCTTATCAGTAAACAAAGAGATCTCGAGGCCCAGTTTCCGGATTCTCTGGATCGGAGGCCCAGCGCAGATTTCTTATCGCATACTAAAGAGGTCACTTTAGTCCGTAATCGCGGTCACTGGTCCGAGATCTCAGTTTCTCCGGGTGTGGATCTCCTTACTCTAACAGGCAACGCGCTTTCTCGAATTCGGTTTAAATGAGTCAGCCGGTGAGAAACACTGAAACAGACAGACAGAGTCATTTCATTTAAAATTGTTGTATAGAAGCTATAGGGGTATTAGGGGATGTTGCTAGCTGGTTCTTAATTGTGTATTCAATCATAATTAATGTTGAGCTAATTTAAAAAAAAATGTAAAAATAGAAGAAACGAACAACACGTCTGTTGTTCTGTGAATTTGATCAAGCCCAGGATCGAACTGGGGACTACCTGCGTGTTAAGCAGGTGCCATAACCAACTAGACCACTCGACCAATTCATGTCGTCTAAAATGCTTCAGTCGCTGATTCCGTGCTGCTATTTGTTTCCGAAACCGCAATTTAAACGTGTTTTTCCAGGTTTGGAAAACAGTTTTGAAAATCTAGATAAGCCCCATATATTCATCATGATACAGGCTATCTAATGCACTTTATTTGGTTTACTGGAATATCCTGTGTGTAAAGTTACAGCATATTCTGTGAAAACTGTAACAAAATTCAGATTTTATATGACTGTTTCCTAGGTATCCGATTATATGTAAAATACTTTTAGGGTATTGTTATATTGATAAAGTTTCAAGAAATGATATTTTATATTTAGAAGCTTCTGTGACTTGTCTGTGTGGAACTCATGGTGCTTTTATGAGTATTCTTTCAAATATTTCAAAAAATCTTGGATTTTTGAATTTTAGAAAAATTTCAAATTGATTTTAGACTTTCAGAAAAGTAATATTTGAATTACAGAGGGTTTTACAATTACAATGAAATAAAAATTAAGTTATGGATTTAATTTGTTGATGAAATATTTAGGAAAGTTGTAATGAATTTATAATTAAGAAATATATCAATTTAGTTCATTTTTAGACATTAGAAAGCCATTTAAACTGGATTTTAAATACTTCAATCAACTTTTCAGACTTTATTTGATATTATCATGACTTTTAATTAACAGAATATCCAAAACTCAATACTGGCAAAAATCGAATTTTCAAAGATTTGATCAATAATTTCACTACTTCCTTTAATTACGTGGAATTGAAATTTAATTGATCCAAAATTCTTTCGAATTCTTATAAATAGTACCGATGAGTTTATGTTAAATAATTTAGTTGAGATGTATAGTTACTATGAGTACTTGCTTGGGTTATTTTGTTACTTTTCTTTAATTTAAATTTCAGTATTCTTTATAAATTTTATCTTGTTTATAATTTTTCAAACTTTCTAATTCAAAATTATTAGATCAGATGAATTTTCTTAATTGAATTAAAATGAAAAAAAAAACATTTTTTAGTAAAATTAGTTTTATAAATTACATTTTTAATTCAGTTAACTCAAATTCCCAGTTTTCCGGCCATGAATCCCTTTTCACATATCCTTCAGTTCATTAAATGATTATAACTGATATTCTACAAAATTGATCTATATAACAAACTGCTAATATTAGTTATTGAGTCTAATTGATTTTCAAATCAAAAATAGAGAACATGGCTATAATATTAAAGGAAATATCAAAGAAACCTTACCGGAAACACATTCCAAGGTGAAGGGTGTAAAGGTTTAAGCTGACGAGCTCGGAACTTCCAATTAGGATGGGAAAAAATGAGTTTTTAGATATCCTCTTTATACTGCAACAACTTCACGCAGAATAAAGATATCTTTTTAAAACTTTCAATACAAAGTAATATGGATATGGCTGATTGAGTAAACTAGCAAAAAGGTATAAAACAGTATTTGCTATGAAGTTATGATAAAAGTTTGAAGAAATTCGATTTCGGATGCGGCTTTGCGGCTGTTGTTCAGTACTGTTTCGGTATGGAAAACGAGGTGAAATTACAGATATAAAATGGTCCCTTGGCCCAGTTGGTTAAGGCATCGTGCTAATAACGCGGGGATCAGCAGTTCGATCCTGCTAGGGACCATTTATTTTTTTTTTCTTTCCCAGATATTTGAATATCTTTGTTTTAGTTATATTTTATGAAACTACTCTGGCGAATCTATATTTTGGAGTAATTTGAAAGTGGTAACTTATTTGTGAACTGAGTAAATGGGAGAAATGTAAGAATTGTACTTCTAGTGATGAGTGAAAAGACAGGTGAAGGAAGTGGTTTCAACGTTTTTTGTGCAATTACTCATTAATACTCCTTAGTTTAAACAATTTAAATGTTTCATAGATATAAGTGAAGACCTAAAGAATTCTGGATATATGTCTTTGGATAAAAAAGTAGCGTTGAAATAAAGGTTGAAGGATAAGCAAAGGAGCATAGAAGGACGAGAGCTTTGATTTCCTTTGATTCTTATCAAATTTAAGAAATAAGATCGAAATAATTACATGTATACGATCATAAAGCATATATAATTGGAAATTCAGTTAATATCTATAGTATAAATGATGTAAGATCAGAGATATTGGATGTTAATGAACCGAAACAAATGTTCTTGTGAATAAAGTTATGGAAAAGCAGAATCCCTGCTACCATGCGTTTTCTTATATAACTCCAAACCTTACGTGAACTATAGGAGAGAATTGACAATCAAAATTTAGTTATTATAGTTGAATTTATATAGGTTTTGAAAGAAGCAATTAATATTAATCATAAACTAACAAATTATAATATCAGTGGAATTAATACAATAAATTGTACGCTGTGGACCTGTGGTAGACTGGTAGTAACTAACATGTTTAACTTATCAGTAATGTCGGAGCTGCTGCTGCTTTTTACTTCAAAGAGTCATCATCTCCGAATTTAATTATCACATGGATATCTATATATATACTATTTAAAGTTCAATGATAATTAATCATTAATTTAACTGATCGAGAGTTTGTAAAACAATCATGGAATAATTTTGTTAAGAATTAGTATGAGGAATCAAAGGTTAATTACTTGCAATTTACAGTAATAATATTTACTTAACGAACTCCTAATATTTATTAAGCTATAGTGGTGATATAGAGAATAATTAGAGAAAGTTCCTGAAAATCTGAATTGCATGTAGAAGTAAAGGTACGTTCTTTGTATGTTCTTTAAATATAAACTTATTTTTTTATTAAGGGTTACTTCTCTGGACAAATGGATAAAATGAAAATGAAAAAGAAGATGATTAACACGTATAACCACTTAGTAGTTTTTTTGATTTTAAATGTACATTAGATTATTTAAATGAACCAAAACCCTATTTCTTGGATTAACAGTTATAGGGTGAAACACCATGATAACAGGAATCTACTAAAGATATGAAAAAAAGAGCTACAAATACATGCTATAGTTAAAGTAGTTTTGTAACTTGTTATAGGCTTAATTGCTTTCTTAATTTACTGAATGATTCTCCTTTAAATTATGTTTTACACCCTATATTGATAGAATCAATTTGAAATTTCCAGATGATCAATTGGAGTTGTTCCTGAAACAGGGGAATATATTATACCAATGACTTACATATACCTCAATTAATTTCAATTCAAATCAACTATCGATCTAATAATAACTGTGCAAGTTGGATTAAAAGTAAAAGATCATATACAGTATATATACTGGATTAACATATTTCAGCAGTTATAGTTAAACCAACTAACGCCTTTAATGTATAACTTATAAGTATGGGTAAAGTCGTACCATGTACTGGTTCAATTTAACGTGATAAAATTAATTAATAGTGCCCCTAGACTCCTAGGAAGTGTGTTTTCCCTTATCTCCCTGTATTAGCTGGCTTCAATATTCAGAAATAGCTAGATAGTCCTTTACCGGATATAGAATTTGAATAAATGAATTAACATTAAAATTACGAGTAAATAAACCAAAGTCTGACTGATTGTAAACATTGCATAAAAAGCAAAAAGCTACTAATGGTCCAGAATCAAGATTAGATTAAAGTAAACTTCCCTTCTTCTTTTCCAAAGAACAACTAATCCTCTTCAATCAATATATATATCTCTTCATCTCCTACTCCTCCTCCTCTTGCTGTGTTCAACCCATCTCCTTCTTCCTCTCTCTTCCCTTTAAATTCGCCACCCATTGACTAAAAACTAAAACTCTCTTATCGCTCAATTCAAAACCACAATCAATCGAAATCAAGTCACAATCAATAAACCACTTCTTCTCCTGTTTTTACTTACAATCAAACTATCTATATAGAAATAAATACTTAATCAATCTAAACCAAATCTATAAATATGATGTTACAACAATCTCAATCAACAAAGCAAAAGCAAAAACAAAAACAAAAATCTAAACCAAAAAAGTCATCTACATCTTTAAATATCGATGTTCCCCAACAACAACAAAAACATGTTCAACAACATCAAACAACTTCTTTTCAATTTCCTCCTGTTAATTTAAATAAAGATTCTACTTTACGTTCTGTTACTTTAACTAAAAATGATTCATCATTTCGTTCAATCAATTCGAATTTTGATAAAAGATCTGAGAGCTTACTATCTCCTCATAATTCCGTGTTTCAAGCTTTACAAAATCCTGATTTAGATTTAGAATTATTTAACTACAAGAACAACAATAACAACAGTACTCCTTATATGGAACAACAACATCGGTTACCTGATTATCATAATAACGAATTCTCAATTACTTCATGGCAATCCATTTCTTCATGTTTGAGTGGTGAATTCTCCCAAGTTGATCTTCAACAACAACAATTAGGTAATCCTCCTCCATCAAGTAGAGGCTTATTTTCTAATCCATTTTCTGCTAATGGTCTAACCTCTTTTAATAATAATAATATTACAAATAATAAAGAAAGCATGAGTGGTTCATATAGTTTTCTAGGAGCTAGAAATAAAAGTCCAAATGTTGGTTCAATCTTATCAAGTTCCGATAATGAAGAAAGACTATTAGATGAATTAAATATTGGTTCTCAAGAAGGTACAAATAATCATAAAGTTATTGTTTTTGATTCAGAATCTGAACAAGATGGTTCAGATGAAGATGAATACACCGTCGATTCTTCAACTATTATACCTTCTTTTGTGATGCCTAGAGTTTCAATTCCAAGTTTAGGTGGTACTAATACTAATACTGGTCAAACTGATAATGCTACTTTATCATCTAATGATGATATTATTAAAGTTCAAGTTGTTGGTGCTTCTAATAATTTATTAGTTGAAAGATTAAAATCATATAAAAAAACTCTTAAAAGTATTCAATTTTTTACTTCCAATCAATCTGAACCTCATTTATTAGTTTTATTAGTTAATCAAGAAAATTATTTATTACCAAGTTTAATCAATAAACCTTATATCCCAATTATTGTTGAAGATGATGATGGAGTTAATCCAGATGCTTTATTAAGTCGTTTATTTAAAGGTTTAATGGTCTGTGAACCTTTAATTTTAAAAACAATTAACGATGATATAATGATGTTGATTGATTTCCTGAATAATTTAGAAAAACTGGATGATTTTGAAAGTGCTATACGTAATTCATTAGGTTCAATGACTACTTCACTGAAATTAAATACTGTTAACTCAATTTTAATGAATAGAACAGGCTCATCATATTCAGAAAATGAAAATAGCAGTAATAACAACAAAAGAAGAAGTAGTTCAACTTTAAAATTTGGAAAAAAATCACGTACTTTGTCAGCATCTGAAACAAGTGATGATAAAATTACTAAAAAGAAGAAACAATCTAAAGAAATTAGACATTTGAAAGCTAAATTAATGTTAGGTATTACATTTGGTGTTGTTTCATTAACAGTTGTTCTAATTTGGAGAGAATTAACTTTTGAATTAGATTTATCTGGCATTTCTCTTGAATCAAAATTCCCAACTGTTTCTTCATCAATTTCATCAATTGCAGAACCTCCTTCAACTTCAATTTCAATTAATTCACCTCCAATTTTTTCACCTAAAGCTGCTTCTAAATATTCAGTTTTCTTAGATACTGAAGCACCATTTGAAATGTTTAGTATTGATGAACTTTTATTTGCTAAATTTGATGAAATTACATATGAATTAAGTAGAATGGGTAAATTGCTAATTAGTGAATCTTTTATTTTAATCGAAAGAGCTAAATTTGCCTTTGTTCACTTAATGAGTTTATTCAATTAGATAGATAGGTCATATACATACATTCATGGATAATCTTTTATTAAAGTTGCTTTATTTTTTTTATTTCTTCATTTTCTTTTTTTTTTTACTTACTTCTATGGGATCTTTTTTTTTCTTTGTCTTTTTTGAGTTTTCAAATGTGAATTTATTTATCTAGTTCTTTTTATTGTTTCTTGGTGTTGCTTATTGCATATGGATTATTATTATTGAAATTGGTTTATTGATTAGCTACTGAAATTGATTTGTTTTATGGTATGGTGTTAATTATTCTGAATTGTTGGCCCTATTATTCACAATTTTATTTAAGTTATTATTCATTAATGATGTTACTCTTATTTTGTTTTATTGATTAAGTTACAAGCAAATTTAGCTATTTTCTACTTCTTCAAATCAATTGAAGTCTATTTTTTTTTTTAATTGCTTGTATCTAATGCAATATTTGTTTTCTACTCTCTGCTACTGGTTAATGTTTAGGTTGATAATTTTATTTTTTGATATATTTTTTTTAGGTGTTACTTATTTTATTTGAAATTTTTTAAGGATTATGTTTTGTTTTATTGATTTTGGGTTTTTTTTAACTTTTTTTATTTTGTATGTCTTTATTTGCTTCTTTTATTTTTACCTTATCTTATTTTTTGGGGTTTTGAATTCCCTTCATTTACTAATTTTTTCTATTCTTGTTTTATATCCCTCTCTCTCCCTCTTTGGTTTTTTTTTTTCATTATTTTCTTTTACTTTTTTTGTTTAGATGTTGGAAGATATTTAAATTGTTTCAAATTTATACACATACTTTATTCTTTATTTTGAAATAGTTTTCATTCTTTTTGACGATCTGTTTTGTTTTTGAATTAATTTTTAATTAATATCAAAATAATTAATTTTGTTTGTTTCTTTATTATCTCCATCTACTATATATTTTTAATTCTGTATACATATAATATGCAAATCTTACTATAGTTTTAGCTATTTATCTATTTAATTTATTATTTTCTTTAGCATTAATTAATTGTGTTCTCTTTTTTTTTATATCTTTGATATTTTTGAAATTTAAATTTAATACTTTGTTCTACTATCTAATACAGTTAGATAAAACATAACACTTGCTTTGAAAGTATTATATGTTCAAAAATAAAACACTGAATTGTGAATTCAATCATAAGATTCATAATTAATGTTAATTGATATAATTTAAAAAATTGTAAAAAAAGAAGAAACGAACAACAGATGTGTTGTTCTTTGAATTTGATCAAGCCCAGGATCGAACTGGGGACTACCTGCGTGTTAAGCAGGTGCCATAACCAACTAGACCACTCGACCAATTCATGTTTTGTAATATGCTCCAGTCGCTCATTCTGTGCTGCTATTTCCTCCAGATTCCGAAATTTAAACGTGTTTTTCTAGCTTTCAGAGACCCTTCTAAACTTATAAATATTATATGCATATTCACCAAGATATAAGCCATCTAATGCACTTGATTTGGTTCACTGAACAGCTCTGTATATAAAGTTACAGCATGTTTTGTGCAAACTGTGGCAAAATTCAAATTTTAGAAGACTATTTCCTTGGTATATGATTATCTTTAAAACCCTTTTCAGGTGTCATTATATTAATAAAGTATTAAGAAATGGTATTTTATATTTAGGAGCTTCTGAGACCTGTGTGTCTGTAACTAATGGTGCATTTATGAGAATTATATTAAATATTTCAAAAAATCTTGGATTTTTGAATTTTAGAAAAATTTCAAATTGATTTTAGACTTTCAGAAAAGTGATATTTGAATTACAGAGGGTTTTATAATTCCAATGAAATAAAAATTAAGTTATGGATTTAATTTGTTGATGAAATATTTAGGAAAGTTGTAATAAATTTATAATTAAGAGATATATCAATTTAGTTCATTTTTAGCCATTAGAAAGCCATTTAAACCGGATTTTAAATACTTCAATCAACTTTTCAGACTTTATTTGATATTATAATGACTTTTAATTCACTGAATATCCAAAACTCAATACTGGCAAAAATCGAATTTTCAAAGATTTGATCAATAAATTTGCTAATTCCTTTAATTACGTGGAATTATAATCCAATTGATCCAAAATTATTTTGAATTATGATAACTCACATTTATAAGCTTATGCTAAACAATTTAGTTGGGAGTTATAACTACAATGAATACGGGTTTGAACCATTTTTTTACTTTTTTTCAATTCAGATTTCTAAAGTTTTGTAACTTTTATCTTGTTTATATTTTTTTAAACTTTCTAATTCAAAATTATTAGATCAGATAAATTTTCTTAATTGAATTAAAATGAAAAACAACCATTTTATAGTAAAATTAGAAATTAGTTTTATAAATTACATTTCTAATTCAGTTAACTCAAATTCCCAATTTTCCGGTCATGAATCCCTTTTCACATATCCCTACATTTATCCAATAATTATTACTGTTATTCTACAAAATTAATCTAAACAACAAACTACTGATATTAGTTAGGTTAGTGGGTCCAATTAATTTTCAAATCAAAAATAGAGAACATGGCTATAATATTAAAGGAAATATCAAGGATATAAGTTGATATCAAAGAAACCTTACCGGAAACACATTCCAAGGTGAAGGGTGTAAAGGTTTAAGCTGACGAGCTCGGAACTTCGAATTCAGATGGGAAAAAATGAGTTTTTAGATATCCTCTTTATACTTCAACAACTTCACACAGAATAAAGATATCTTTTTAAAACTTTCAATACAAAGTAATATGGATATGGCTGATTAAGTAAACCAGCAAAAAGTTATAAAACAGTATTTGCTATGAAGTTATGATAAAAGTTTAAAGAAATTCAATTTCGGATGCGGCTTTGCGGCTGTTGTTCAGTACTGTTTCGGTATGGAAAACGAGGTAAATATACAGATATAAAATGGTCCCTTGGCCCAGTTGGTTAAGGCATCGTGCTAATAACGCGGGGATCAGCAGTTCGATCCTGCTAGGGACCATTTCTTTTTTTAATTTTTCTTTCCCAGATATTGGAATATCTTGTTTTTAGTTATATTTTATGAAACTATTCTGGCGAATCTATATTTTGATGTGATTTGAAAGTGATAACTTGTTTGTGCACTGAGTAGATGGGAGAAGGGTAAGAATTGTACTTCTAGTGATGAGTGAAAAGACAGGTGAAGGAAGTGGTTTCAACGTTTTTTGTGCAATTATTCATTAATACTCCTTAGTTTAAACAATTTAAATGTTTCATAGATATAAGTGAAGACCTAAAGAATTCAGTTATACCAATAAATGATTTCTGGATGTATGTCTTTGGATAAAAAAGTAGTGTTGAAATAAAGGCTGAAGGATCAGAGAAGGACTACTACACGTTTTTTATGAAAAGACTGTACCCTTCTATAACTAAGTGAAAGAATAGACTTTTTTTTCTAACATTAAAAAATAGTTTTTGGATGTATTCTGTAGAATTTTCAGTTGGCACAGACACCTTATAACAAAAGAATTAGATAAACATAGCTCATCTGAAATAGTTCTGAATCATATCTATCCGGTTTATGCAACCGCGCGTGGAAACCGGACTATGAAAATTTAGAAGAAAAAAATTAGAGAAAAGTTCAGAAAACCACCAATTAATTAAAATCTACAATCAAGAACAATTTCACAGGGTTACATTAAACAACATCAAATATGGTTTTATCTCCAGCTGAACGTGCTTATATTTACGATTCATTAACTTCTTCTGACGTTTCTAGAACAGATTCAAGAAAGGCAAACCAATTTAGACCTTTAAAAGCTTCTTGTTCATTTTTACCTAATTCCAATGGATCATCTAGAATCTATACAGTTGATGGTTTAGAATGTATAGCAAGTGTTAAAGCAAAAGTGATAAGGACAAAGGATTTAAATGAATTGATTAATGTTGATGTTGATATTCAAGGACAAAGAGATGATTCTTCATTAGGACAAAATTTATCAACATTATTAACAAAATCTCTTATTGATAGATTTGATTTAAAGTCATTAAAACTTACAGATAAATATTATTTCCAATTATTTATTGATTTAGTTATTCTTTCTATTCCATCTGATTTTCATTTATCGTCCTATACATTATATTCATTATTATCATTAACTTCAATGGGAACTTATTTAGCTCTAAAATCAACAAGATTACCGTTATTAACATCAACTACAAATGATAGAGAAATTGAAGAAGAACCATCATTTGCTGATGATTGGGATTCATCTACCTACTTAATACCCAAAGATTCTAAGTTTATTCCAACTTTACTTTTTGTTGTTGGTATTGTTGGTAATAATGCAATAATAGATCCATCGATCGAGGAAGAACAAGTTTTAGAAAATGGTTTATGTATTGGTTTTAATAATGGAAAAATAGTGCCACCTGTTCAATCTGTCATGTTATCAACACTTGATGGAAAAGGATTTAATCAAAATACTATGTTTAAAGCTTTAGATATGGTTAAAGAGATTGGTAAAGATGTTGCTGATGCTTTAGATTCTATTTCAGAACAAGAAGTTGACGGATTTGAGTCAATTTTTTAACTTATGTGTATAATTGTATATTATTAATCAATACACAGAATATAGAATACAGTAATTACAAGAATAAATATTAAATTAAAATTTGAAGATAAATAAATAATCAACAATGTTGAGATGAGTAGGAATGAACAATAACAGCTGTAGCAGTTTGAATATTCATAGATCTAACAACACCAACTTGTTTAATAATAACACACATATCCAGTTCAGCTAATAAATCACCTGGAATACCTTCTCTTTCTTTACCTAATAAAATTAATGATTTCTCAGGAAATTTCAAATCACCATTTAATTCAACAGATTTATCAGTTTGTTCCAAACCAATTAATGTATAACCTTCTTTCTTTTTCATCTGCATAAATTCAATAATGTCTTCCATTTTAACTTCTAACATAGGCATCCATCTATCAGCAGTAACTGCAACACTCTTAAATTCAATCATCTCTTTAACACTTAAATCATGTAAAGTTAACCAACCTGCACCTAAGACATCACAAAGTCTACAAATACCACCTAAATTAGGAGCTTTATCAACTAAAGAACCAACAACAATTAAAGGAGATCTTTTGATACTAGCAGCAGCTCTTGTATTATCATCAACTTCCATAACAGTAGACCAAGCACCACTTTTAGTTTGTAACAGTGATGAAGCATCAGGTTCATCAGCATAGAAAGTATCAATTTTAACTTCAGAACCTCTTTCTTTCTGAACCCATAAAGATTCTTCATCTTTACCAATTGGAATATTTAATAGTTGTTCTTGTTGAGGTGTTATGAATTGTTTCCATTCTTCTTCTCTAATTGCATCAATTTCTCTATCTGAAATCTTTAATAAAACACCACCATTAATACCAACCAATGTAAAATCACCAAACATATTCCATAATAATGCATCACCAGTTCTATATTGACCAAAACCATCAGCAGTAGCTGCAATTTCATAAATATTATTTAAAGCTGTACATAATTCATCAGGTAAAATCAAATTTTTATTTTTAATTTCAGTTTGAATTGAACAAATTAATGAAACTGAAAAATGTCTATTTAAAGCTCTATTAGAAGTAGCTGCTGGAATTAAAATATCAGTTACAAAGCTTTTCATGAATTCAGATTTCTTTTCTCCAATTAATTGATCAGCAATTAATATTGAAATTGTTTCAAATGCAGATATTGTTAATGGTTGTTGTTTTTGAATATCTTTATCGAATTGTTTAAATAAAACATCTTTAGATTCAGGATTAGAGTAAGCACAATAAGCAATCAGCCATTCAAGGTACATACGACATAATGGTGAAGCTTCCTTAAATAATTTTGGAATCATAATTTTATTAACAAAATTAAAAAGATCTTCTACTTCTAAGACTTTCATTGTAAGAATCATTAACATTAGTAATTGCATTCTTCTCCATTGTTCATTAGCATCTGTTCTTTTTATGGCTTTTATGAAATGGAAAGTTTCTTCATTATCTAAAATATAATTCCAAATTTCTAATGCAAATTGGGATGATTTAATTGAACCTATGATAACATTAATGTACACTCTATAACTAATTTCTGAATCACCATAAGCTTCTTTATATAATGGAATACCAGACATATTATACCTTTTATCATAAATATCACCAATTATAATATCTAATTTGAACATTTTTTCAATACTTTGTAATAAGAAATTACCTTTAACTAAAACTTTACCTAACCAAATTGTTTTTTCAAAATTTTCAAAATCTGAAATTTGATAATCTGAAATTGTTTTAAATAAAACAGGAAGTAATGCTTTTCTTGAATATGATTTACTAATGATATCATCTAAAATTTTAAATAAGTTATCACTTAATTCTTCATCTTCAATTGATAATCTTAAAACATGGTGATTTAAAAGCAATCTGATGAAACTTTGATGTAAACCTTTTTGACTTAGGATTAATCTATCAACAGTCAAGTCCTGCCATAATTGATCTAATATTGAAGCAAGAGCAGTTGCATCTGATGAAGTAAAATTTATACTATCAATTTCAATTAATTTAGATAAAAGATTCACATTAGCTAAATAAGAGTGATATTCAGATTTACACACAATGGAATCAGAAAGTTCTAAAATTGTAGCCTTCAATTTGTCATCTATGTTATTAATTTTCAGTAATTGTTCAATCGATGATAAAATAAAACTATATAAATGATCTTTAGCTTTATAGAAACTTGTATCACCACCTCTTGGTTGTTTTTGAAATGCAGATTCTAATAAATCAGTTAATTGATTTATAGTTAAAGTAAAGTTTTCATTGAAAATAACTTTTGGAATACAATTAGAAATAAATTGAAATTGAGAAATTGAATAACGTAATTCAACTTCATTGGAACTTGTATTTAAATCTTCAGCAACTATTTCAAATAATGGAGTAATATCAAAACACATGAAGAAATCATCATTAAATAAATCACCATTTGAAATAAGTTTTAATGAATCAGAGTAAACAGACGCTGGTAATGATTTTGAACCTTGAGCCATATCTGTAATCAATCTTTCAATTCTAGAGACAATCAAAGGCTCTAATAATAGATCATTAAATTCTAAATCAGAATTAACTAGATTAATTAATAATTTTTCAACTTGAGGATAACTTAAAACTAATGGAGCTAATAAAGAAATTGAAAATCTATTTTGAATTAAATTAGAGAGAATAATAGTAAATGCATCTAAATCTAATCTAGTACTATTAGCTTGGAAAAATTGAGCAACTTCATCTTTACCATAATTTAAATTCAAATATTCTATGAAGAATTCTTCATTTTCATAATAAATTTTATACCCATTATGTTGAGCAAAATAACTCACTGTTTCAAAGAAACTTAACAAACCAACTTTTTCTATATCAATATGTAAGAAGATTCTTAAATAAAGTGTTTGAGTAGCAGTTTCTAAAATATGACCCTCTGATTTACTTTCAAACAAAGAATAAAGTAAATTTATATGAGTTGGACCCAACACCTGTAAATGTTTCTTTTCTAAACCTGTTAATATTCCCTTACAAATATAGAATCTTGCTGGATCAAAAGCTAATTTATGAGTAACTAAAACTTCTAAAACCATTTCAGTACAAGTAGCAACATCTTCACTATCCTCCAGTTCAGTAATACAATCTGAAATAAAACTAGATAATTTTTCACCAAAATCACATCTATAACTATTATCCATAAGTTTAGTAACATTGAAATTATATGCTTGTAAAGTATATGGTAAAAAAATACTTGTTAAAAATTTAAAATCATATTTGAATAAACTTAAACTTTCTTTTGGAAGTGCAAACACTAAACTCATTGAAAATTTTCTAATACTTTCCATAGAAGCTTTGAATCCAACTGATAAAATAGTTAATGAGAATGGGACTGGGATATAAGAAGTTGGAGATAAAAGCTTAGCCATATCATTTGAAGCAGCTTGAACTTGATTCATAGCTGCATCGATAGCTAAAATTTCATATAATGTACAGAATCTTTTCCAACTATCTAAATGTTCATCTCTTTTTGTAATATCCCAATGCATGATCGGTAATGATAAATTTATTGATAATGATCTAACTGACATTTGAGTTAATGTTAAAGAGAATTTCTTATGCTCATGAACAATACTAATTAAACCATCTCTTAGGTAATACCAATATTTTTCGTCTTTCAATAAGTTTTGGAAATCATTATTCTTAGATAATTCTTTAATACCAAATTTGTTAAAAATTCTTAACCATAAAGTGAAACCAGATGATATCAGTGGATTAATACCTGAATTCATCAACTTGAAAACAACAGACCATAAAAGATCAACATTTTGTTTGGATTGGGTTAAAACATCCATTCTCCATCTTAAAACTTTCAATGATAATTGTGCTAAGATCATATCATCATGGCCTAAGAATAGAAAACAAACTTTATCTAATAGATTGTTTTCAAAAGTAGAGGATAACTTTTCTCTAGTCATAAAGAACCATTCAGTAAATTTCAATAATCTGGCTATTTCATCTTGTGTAATTTGTTGATCTTCATCTTTAATATCAAAATCTTTAGTTATAAAATCTCTAATATCAGATTGAAATGTTGTTGGATTAGAATTGGAAAAAATAATTAATTTAGTTGAAATATAGTTAATTAAATATTGTGGGATACTTTCGAAATTTTCAGATAATTTTAAAATAGAATCATATTGTTCAATTGGATTATTAATTAATTTAATACAAAATTCAGATATCTTATTTTCTAATTCTGGTTTTAATTCAGGTAATAGTTCAATCAAGTCACAGAAAGTTGATATAATTGAAATATTTGGAGTTTCAGAATTTTCTGAAGAAACTATTTGATTTGCAAGATTTAAACAGATCTCTTTTTTCTGTTTATTATCCAAGTATTTTGTAACAATGGCAACTGATGAATGTTCCATCTTGAATAAACAAATCTATTCAAAGAAATTAATTTGTTGTAACTTTTTCTAGTTAAAGAAAACCCTAAAAAAACCAAAAATCAAAAAAAAAAATATTTAATAGAGATGAAAAAAAAAGCCCGAAGAGTGAACCCGTGCACCAACTTAATATCGGAATCTACAAACCGGATCACGTGACCAACATAGTTAAGATATCGATATCCGATAGTTAACATTCTTAAGAATCACAATTATATGCAAATATTGATAACATTAATAGAAATACACTTAATACACAAATAAATAAATTATCATTGTATAAAATTACAATTTTTCACTCAGCGGATGGAGTATTTCTGGACATTTCCAGGACTTTATTAGCATCATTTAAAACATCAGCATCTTTTGAAACTTTTTTCATCCATCTATCTATAAGTTGATCTCTTTCTTTAGTTAATTTTTCAACTTTGGTATTTAATAAATTATTTTCAATTTGTAAAGAAAGTAAATCATCATTAACAACTTCAATATTTTGATTTTTCATTTTTGTTTCTTCTTGTAATCTATTATATTTATCTTGTAAAGATTTATAACCTTCAGTTATTAAATTTAAATTTCTTTGTAATTTTAAAGTTTTAGATTCTAATTGAGCTTTTGATTTTTCTTCTGTATTTGAAATTGATTCTTTATTTTCTAATTTTTCATTCAATTCTTGTATATGTTTAAGTGCTTTAGCTAATTCAGATTTTGTATCATCTTTTTTAAGTGACTCTAACTCTGATTCTAAATCTGTTACCTGTGAAGTTAAATATTTAACTGAATTAATAATAATTTTTTAAATAATTAATGTTAGTAAATGGTTTTAAATGGAATGTAAATAGTTAAAGGTACATACAAGATTTATAAAAACTTGCATTTGTCTTTTGCTTTTCATCTCTCTGTATCAAGTTCTGAAGTATTTCATCCTTCCAAGAACTCATTATTGAACTGGAAACTATGAATTAGTTGGTGTTTGTGTATAAAAGACATATTAAAAGTAGTGATTTGAACTGTTTAAAATAAACGATTAAACTGATAAAGCGAAACTGTTGTGCTGCCTGTTGTTTACTTATTTTCTGATAGATCACAACAAACAACAAACAACATTTTATGATCCATCATTTGTTACTATAAACTGCTAGATAAACATTAATTACTTGATTTAGATTACTTTGAACAACTTGTTTGGATCCGAGATGTATAACAACTCATCATCGCCATCAAAATCTCCACAAAGAGACAATACTAGCACTGATAATCCAAGTTTATTGAAATCACAAAGTACATTATCAGTACATTCATTACTGAAAAATCCATTTAGAGGAAGAGGCTATTCATCCAGTTCATCCCAACGTCAAATGATTTTACAACAACAACAAGATGGTAATACATCACCTACAAGAACTTTACAACTCAATGAAGCAATGAAAGAATCAGCTATTCAAGAAGGTAGTATAGATTCAACTAGTGAAGATGATCAAGCTCAAGAATCTCCTGAACCAAATGATAATACAAATACTGATGTTAAAAATTCCAATGATTTAACTTTAGAAGAATATAGAGAAGAATTAAGACGTTCAAATACTCAACCTGGAATTCAAGAAATAGAGTTGATTAAAGAAGAAGAAGAAGAAGCTCAAAATAAACAAGATGAAGAAAGACGATGGTCGTTTTGGTATGGATGGAGAGATTCTGTAACTAAAAAAGAACAAGGAACTCAAATAGATACAACTATTACTTCAACAGAACCACCACAAGATGAATTACCTGAATCAACTATTAATAATGAAATTGTTGAAGATATCCCACAAGAAGCCATATTTGAGCAAAATGAAGTTAATAATAATTACAATTCTACAATTCTACAAGCTGAACAACAAATTGAGGTAGATGAAGGTAATCAAGAAGTTATAATTCAAGATATTATCACTCGCAGAACTAGTTGGTTTGGATGGGGTAGACCAACTATTGATTCACAACAAACTTCTCAAGAGACAATACAAGGAAAAATAATAGATGAACCAGTAAAAAATATAAAAGATCCTTCAAATGATAGTGAAGGCACAACAACAACTATTCCAGTAATAGAAACCGCAATACCTCTGGAACAATCAGCTGAAACATCAACTACAGAACAACAACAACAACAAGATTCACAACCTAAACCACAACAACAACTAGAAGAACCTATTACATCTCAAGATAAAGTTCATCCAACATCAGATAATTCTTCACTTAGAGCTCCTGGAACTTGGTGGAATCCATTTAGTTGGAATGGGGGTGAAAGTGTATCATTAAGACATTCAGAAACAGTTAGCTCAACAGAAGAAAGTAGAAAAGCTGCTAATTATGTTAGACTTCAAAGTTCTAATAGTCAGAAAACTTTATCATGGGCATATTATATATCATCTAATTCAATTATTAATGAAGAAGAAGAATCTGAAGAGAAAGTAGGAGGTCAAGTTTCAGTATTTGGTACATATACAGCTAAGAACCCAATTAATATAGAACATTTACCTAGATCACAGTTTGAAGTTCAAGAATCATATTTTGATCTAGGAACTTCTGCTAATACAGCATTAGTATTACCTGATTTGAATTACAATTATCGTGATTTAACTATTAGAACTAAAGGTAGAATTTTATTATCATCAATAAGCCCATTAGATAAACTATTCCAACCTGAAATTCATCTATATCATACTCCAACTAATCATCATCCTCATCAACGCCAACATGATAAAACATTTGAAACTAATAGAAAAAAAGCTGTTGTTATTGGAGTTCATGGATTTTATCCAATTAAATTTTTAAAGACTTTACTTGGAGAATCAACACACAGTGCATTAGATATTGCTGAAATGACTAGAAAACAATTAAATAAATGGGGAATTGATAATAATATTGAATTAGATATCGAAACTATTACATTAGAAGGTTATGGTAAAATTTTCGAGAGAGCAAGTGGAGTTTTAACATTATTAGAAAATTGGATGGAATCAATTAGTAATTGTGATTATTTATTTATTGTTTCACATTCACAAGCAGTTCCCATTGCAGTTCATATTGCATCAAGATTAATTACAGCTGGATATTTAGATGAAGTTTGTAAAATTGGATTAATTAATATTAGTGGTATTTGTATGGGACCATTTAGTGGATTAGATTCAAGATTATCAATTAAAGCATATAGTAATTTTGAAAAAGAGATGTTATTAGAAATATTTGATTTTCAAGATCCTGGATCATTACAAAGTAGAGAATTTATTAGACATTTAAAAATCTTAATTTCAAGAAATGTTAAATTAACATTTATTGGATCAATGAATGATCAATTAGTTCCAATTTATTCAGCATTAAATGTTCAATTATATCATCCTAATATTTATAGAGTTGTTTATATTGATGGAGATACATATCAACCAGACTTTTTAGTTAGTTTAATGAATTTAATATTAATTGTTAAGAATTTGAATTATGATGATCATGAATTATTAATTGAATTAAGTTCATTTTTAGCAGGTCAACCAAATAGATCTGGACATTCAAGAGTTTGTGAAGATGAAAATGTTTATATGGAAGGTATTAAAAATACATTAGAAACTAGTGATTTAATATTTCAAAAGAAACCAGTTGAACAATTAATGAATGCTAAAGATTTTAAGATTAATCAATATCATATACCATGGTGTATGAGAGGGTTTCTACAGGAATTACCTAAATTAAAGCACTTTGAGTATGAAGAGATGGTTGAGCAGTTGCTGAAAGAGTACTGGCTATGGGAGCCTACCACCAAACCCCAGAAAGATCTTAAGTTTTGTATAGAAATCCTAGGAAACATGCGTCCTGAGGAGCTGTATATCTAATAAAACAGACACCCGTGCACAGAGCGCTGTTTTTGTGATTCGAATATCGAAGTATACGTAATAAACCCACTGAAACCACTGTAAAACACACAAACAACAACTCAAAGCTCTCCACAGACCCACTTTAACCAGTGTCATATCCAGGCCATTCATCTCTTATCCTGGCTTCTTCTTCTCTCCTGCTCTTTCAGCCCATCTGTGCCCTTGTTTGTCCGTGCGTTCTTCTTTTTTGCACCAGATTTTGTTCTTGTTAGTTCAAATTCATTTCCCATCCCTGTCGAATTTGATAACAATCTCTAAACCATAGCTAGCTCCACAAAACAACAATTTAATATTTAATAGATATACCAATCAAGTGTGATACCCTGCATTTCTATTCAACTAAAGTATCAACTAAGAACATCACCCATAACTATAAACATTAGTCCCATAAAGTTCTTTGAAAAAATTGTACGTGATACTATAGCTAGCTCATACATAGTTAAAGAATTTAAGCAAACAACAATTAAATTAATTTCATTTTTTAATTCACACATATACTTACTTATAAAGTACTATGCCATTATCAGGCTCAGGTTCCTCTTCAGCTTCATTACCAGCAAGCACTAGATCCAGTTCAGGTTCCTCTACTCATTTACAACAAAGTCATATTCGCAGAAAGTCTTCTGTATCCAATATCTTTCAAGGTTTTGTTCATACAGTTAGAGGTAGTTTATCAAGACCTCCAAGCAACGGCAGTGTTAATCTTCAACCAACAACTACAATTACTCCTTCCACTAATATGAATACACCTCATACAGTTTATCCAACGCCTTCAGCTAGATCATCTTCTTCACTTGATTCAAATACAAATACAAATACAAATACAAATCCAAATAATAATCATAATAGATTTAATGCTCAAGTTTATACTTTAAATATGGCTAATAGTCCAACTGTCTCCAATTTAAATGGGTTTTTATCCCCAGTAGAACCACTTGATGCTTCAACTCCTTTACCTTCTCAAACTGAAGAATCTGAATCTGATTCTGATATAGATCATCATCATTATACTGACGCTGGCGCTTTTGAAGACCCACAAGAAGAAAGAATACCTCCTCATACACACACTGAACATTTAAATAACATAGCTTCCTCTTGTGAAAGCTCACCAGATAATAATAATAATAATAATAATAACGATGCCAGTATGATAGAAGCTCAACATAATTCATCAGGCCCTTCAGGTTCTTTAGAAAATCCGATACTTTTAGATGAAGATAGTGAAATGGTTGATGCACCTGATGATGTTATTATATCTTCAGCTGCTGATCGTGGTATATCAACTGCTGGTTCAGGTATGACTGGCCCAGTGACTGGGTCAACAGCCGTTAATACAATAAGATCAACAAATAATATAAATATAGATACTGATGAACCATTTAATCATAATCATAATCAACCAGATGACGAAGGATTTTATTCAATACGATTAACACCTTATATTGATCATTCAAGTTCTGCCCCTTTTATGTTTTTTGGTCCTTTAATTAGAAAAATAAAACCTGATATGAGAATTTCAGTTGGTAGATATACTGAAAGATGTAAAGAAGCTGCTTCTGCGCCACAAGGTTCATCAGCTCCTGTTGTCTTTAAAAGTAAAGTTGTTTCTAGACAACATGCTGAATTAAGTGTTGATCATGAAGGTAGATGGTTTATAAAAGATATTAAATCCTCTTCAGGTACATTTGTTAATCATAGTAGACTATCTCCTGCAAATCATGAAAGTGTTCCAAGACCTTTACAAGAATCTGATATTATACAATTAGGTATGGATTATAGAGGTGGTTCTGAAGAAATTTATAGATGTGTTAGAGTTAAAGTTGAATTAAATTCATCATGGAAAAGAAAAGGTGCTAAGTTTAGTAAAGAAACACATGAAAGATTAAAACAATTAACATTAGCTCGTGATGATGAAGAACAAATGTCTTGTGTTATTTGTCTTGGAGAAATTAAACCATGTCAATCTGTTTTTGTTTCAAGTTGTTCTCATTCATGGCATTATAAATGTATTAGACCACTGATAGTTAGATCATATCCTCAATTTGTTTGCCCTAATTGTAAGGCTGTTTGTGATATGGAAGCTGATTTAGATGATGATGATGAAATGTAAGGAAAAAAGAAATTGTTATTATTATTATTATTATTATCATATTACTCTGATGTTATATTTCTGTCTTTTTTAATTCAAAGAGAATTCTTAAATTAATTGGTATTATAAATTTTAAGCTGGTTTTTCTGTTTATATTTGTGTTTTTATGATTATTATCAAATCGTTTGAGAGTTGTTGTTATTTAATGGTTTTTGTTTTGTTTTTTCTCTTATGGCTTTATTTTTTATTTTATAGTTTATATTTTTTTTTTGAATTTTCTCTACAATTAATTTTTTTTTTTTCTTTTTAACACTTCATTATTAATTTTATTATTATATTTTTTTAATTATTATTTTCCATTCTTTTCTCTGCTACTTTATCATTATTATATTTTTTTTTTTTTTT